>JBCFYV010000907.1:0-67730 GCA_039000515.1 Timema cristinae | reverse complement strand
AAAAAATAGCTTTAAAATTGCAAAGGAGGCCGCATCGGTAGACGAGAAACTGCCATGCCGACGTTAAGCTATAATTCAATACCTAATGAGCTATGCGTTATTTAATAATATAATTCACGCGATATAAAGTCAAAAGTTTCCAACAGGGCTCTTTTTTTTTTCTTAACAACCCTCTAGTTTAGTTGGCGTTTTATTAATAAAAAAATGTGAATGTGTGAAATTAGCTCATTTTCATCTACTTTTTAAGCATATTTGCAGAGCAATGAGAATAGGCTTGATGAAAATAGTCCTTGATTTCACCTTCCTCTAACTAAAAAAGTAGTTTTTGAATACACTCACAACATAAATTTTTAAGATATCTGAGAACTAGCTCCAAACTTTCCTCTTTACCTTGAGATAAGAAACTTGTAGTTTTCATTTCACTCTTTCTTATTGACATGACGAAGGGTTGTTGTAGGTGAAGTGTTAACGGGAGTTTAAGTTAAGACAAAATAGAGTATTAGTTTAAAAAAAAGACACAAACAATTCTAATTTGAGCCGTGTGGCCAGACAACGATTGATACTTTCTCACTGACCGAGCCGAAGCATTAAGGCACACCTACCTTGGTGTGTTACTATCCATTTAAAATTAAAGAACTACAAATTTAAACAGAAGTAGACTGCGATTTAAAATTGTCAAGATATTCCAAGTAGATCTACTTACCTACCAATGTAAGAATATAATTTATACATACACATTATCTAGTTGTAGGCCCACTAGTAATTAAATGAAATCAATCAATTGTTCTTATCTCTTTTTACTTGTTTCGAAGTTTCTTCACTTGCACATGTTCCTTAATATTACCAAAATAAACATTCCTTTTAGCGTCCCTTTGCTGCCTCGAGGTCCACTTCAAACCGTTGTAAATCCGGGTTCTTATTAATATCCGAAGAATAAATGTTCGGTGATCACAACACGTACTGAACCACATGGGATGGTTATAATTTGTTATTTTTATCAAATGATTTTCCATCGACAACAATATGTTTTTTTCGTGGCAAATCGTGTCATAAATATCTGAAAACGCTTTTAATTGCGTCTTTGTTACTTCTCACAAGCTTTCAGATGCCTATTTTCACGCTCTCTTGGTCAGTTTTTTTTTTTTTTTTTTTTTTTTTTTTTTTTGCCAAAAATAGGTTCTGAAGTACGTATCTTATCGTAAGTATCTTATCACTATTCTCATTTTGTAGCGTGCTCGCACAAGTGGCACAATTAAACTTATTTAAACATTTTTTCGCAGTATATCCGGCAAAGTAGTAGACTGCACAATCTTCAAGTGTTGTGTCTAGTCTTGAGAGCGTATTTTCCCCAGTATTTTCTGAAATAAAAAAAATAATCATGATATACTATTTGCTTAGCTAGAATTATATAAAGCCATATAGTTTATAGTCAACATTACCATTTTCAATATTAACTTAGCTGAAATGTTTTCAGATGGATTTAAAGATGACATGTGGGATCTTTCCAAAGCTGTGGTCGATGATAATACACCACTTTTACCTAGAAGTGCACAGCCACCATCGTCAAATATGTTAGATATTTGTGGCTCATATTGACTGGAAAAAAAGTTTCTTCATTTTAAAAATAAAATAATTAATACATTGCTTATACTCACTAATATTTTGTGAATAAACTTCCCTTAATTTTAATTTTGTAATAATAAAATTTTAATGTCTAGTATGCACACTAGGGTGGTTTTATCTCATAGGGCAAAAAAAATGTCAGAATTTTTTTGGGGGCACCCCCCTAAAATGTTTCTTTCTATCAGATTTTAGGATTGCCAAAGTTTGAGCACGATTGAAAGATGTTAACACGTGCCACTGGGGCCTCAAAGTTTTGAAAATCTCGATTTTTTGGCAGTTTGGCGACTTTGCCGACCCATATCTCTAGAACGGTTTAATATATTTGCCCTTGTCATACATCAAATTGAAGGCGATACTGTTTATAATATTTTATATGCAATAAAAAATACGTAAGTAGTACTGAATTCGAGATAATGAAGCCAATGTCCTTAAAAACGTGACTAGGTACCCCTTAGAGCGAAGATGGAACCTATTGTGAAAAAACCCATTTTCCTTCCTATATTATCAATTTTTGGAATGAAAACAATTATGTATTTAAAAAATCAAGTATAATAAATGTCTTTTTCATTTTATTCTTATTTAAATTTATTCAAGGGACTGACATAATGTGGTTTTGGAGCTATCTGGATACAGCTGACTGCATCTGCTGACTACTTGGAGAACGTATTGTTTTTGTTGCTCGTCCTTTGTAAGTAATTGGTTGTAATCTGTGATGAGCTTGACTCCTCGCTCTGCCATGTCGTTCACAACTTTCAAGTTGTTTACCATCCTTTGCCCCTCCTGGTAGTTGATGTTCTGCGGCCAAGTTGCAGGATCTTTTTCCAGAAATTCGGTGTTAATGTTTACTATCTTGAACAACAGGTAAGTCTCACTTGTAATTAGGGCTGGGAGACCTTTTTCTAGGAAGTTCGGCAGTTGTTCTTTTTTTAGTTTGGGTCGCATATTTCTGGAGCACTTCTCATTTCTTCTGCTTGATTTAAGATTTTTGTCGCCATTTGGCTCTTTACGGTGTTTTGCACAGTCGGGTCAAACAATGCCAGGGCAACAAGTTCAGGACTAAGATACCACAGGTGATTTATCATTTTGTTAATTCCTTTTTCTGATATTTTTTTGTCAATGCTTTCGTATTTCAATAGATTTTCAATGAGTTCTAGGTCTTGTTTTGGTGCTAAACACGCTCTGGGGGCGTTAAACCAGGCTTTACAGTAGACTCGAACGATGAAAACACAAAGTGCTTCTAGGGCCTCTTGTTCTTGGGAAGTCAGCTTAAACTGGTCACGGAAGAGTTGTATTTTCAGACAGTAAATAGCTTTTGCCATCCACCGGGCATGGTGTACTGGACCTGGAGACCTGAAGCGCACATCTTTTCCGTCAAGATGGCCAAGATATCAATGCCAACTGTAACAGCTCTTTGTAGTCGTCTCTTGTCTGGCATTCCATTAGTTTTCTTTGCAGTTCTTTTTTGATATTCTCTACTTCTTCTTTGGGCAGTAGTTTCAAAACATTCTCGCCTACATCGAACTTGATTTATCAATCGCCGACCATTCTTTTTGAAATCTCTTGAATATGTCTGGTTGAGGTCCCGATGTGCTTCCAAACTTGCAGTCAAAAACAGCTCTCAACAAGACTTCTAAAACGTGGTGTCGGCACGCTAGGTACAGGAGCTCTCGACCTAACATCTGCTCCAGGAGATTGCACGCTCAGTTGAGTCTCCCAGTATTTGATGCTGTTGTATCGAAGCGCATAGCCACGACCGAGCTGGCGAGACCCCATTCCTCTAGACATTCGTACACTGCTAGGGCTTGTTCCGCCCCTGAGCTACTGTCAGTTTCAGGAACGCCCAGGAGTTGTTCTTTAGTCCCATGTGATACCAGAACAGCAACCCGTTCTTTCTGCTCTGTTTTGAGGATACCTGTTAGTAGTTTTCCATCCCAGTGCACGCAAACAGCCTCGTTTTGGGGTATCTTAAGTCTGTCTTGAATTTGTTCCGTGTATTTTTCACGGTTTATTCTCCGCTGTTCACGGATAACGCTTCTGGAGATCTTATATTCTTTGGGATCCTCTCCGAGAGCTTCTACTGTAGCCAAAATGATACGAGTAGCGTTCCTATCGGACACCTTACAGCGGTCCAGCAACAATGACAATTTCATGGTTAGGACCTCTTTGAAGCCACGCTTGATTCTCTTGGGGAAGATGGTCCTTCAGATTCTACGTTCATCTCGAGCTCTTCATACGGCGTTTCACGTCCTTCTGACTCTTCTGTTGTCTCGTCGTCCGTGAGCTCCACCGTCTCTGTGAACAATGAGATGAGACAATAAGTATAAAGTTAATATTGATGGAAATTTCAGCTAGTGATCTAGATCTTATAAAGTTTCGCTACAAGGAAAATTTTTTTTTTTTTAATGCTTACCCAAATTTCCCGCTTCAAGTTGTTTGTCCAAGACCTTCCGTTGTTTCTGTAGTAGTCTTTCTTCAGCTTTAGCCAACTTCAGGTCAACTCCGAGCATGGAGCCTGCTCTTCCTTTCTGTGTTTGTTTCAACAGAAACCCTTTGTCTTCTTCTGAAGTCATCATCGTCAGGGCATCTTGGTGGGCAATATCAAAGAGATCATCCAACTTTAGGGTAAACTCTTTTACAGCATTTCTTGCACTTTCCGTTTTTCTATCCTTGTACTTTTGCATTTTTCTCCAATCATCGTACAGTTTTTCCAGCTTTACTATGACATTTTTCTTTTGTTTTGTAGGAATTCGAGCTTTTGTCCAAAAAACGGAAACCTCGTCAACAGTAGTTGTGGCAGAGTCTCTCACATTTAACTTCACAGTACGCAAATTGTAGAACATAGTAGCTAGAACTTGTCGATTGGAGGGCAGCTTACATCCAGTTATCTGATGAGCTGGATAGTCAATTAGAAACATTTTGTCTCTACCTCTACTTCTCATGCCAGATGTAGAAGCCATCACTTTTACGAGAAATAAAACTGTTCACTAGAAGAAAGAATAAATGACACAAAATGACACTAACTAAAACAAAGAGTACGTGTTAGTAGGTACCGACCTAATTAAAATAAAAATGTCTTTTGTAGTTAATATTTAGTGGTTTTTTTAAACTCTATCACACGAACGTAGAACAAAATACGACTTTCACTGTTCAGCGAATACTTTTCAACTGACCAAGAAACAAAATCATAAAAGTAAGAACCACCTAGCTATCCTTTTCTTTTTTTACTAACAGACTCTGAACCCCTGGACTTCTACTTAAAATATAACAATAGGTAGTAGTGTAACCCAATACATTTTTAAACTTGTTTGGTTTTACCTGCTTGGGGTCGCCAGTGATACAGTATGAGGAAAAAGTAGATACATACCTGACATAAAAAAAACAATTTTTGTGGGTCTAAAATTAACGGTGTACCATAGCAAACATATTTAAATTAAATGGGATTCCAAAGTACAAGTATTTGTCCATAATAAGCAATAATAATACAAATAACGCATCTTCGCTCTCAGGGGTACCTAGTCACGTTTTTAGGGACATTGGCTCTATTTTTTCGGTTTCAGTACTAGTTGCGTATTTATTGTGTAGAATATAAAATGTTAAAAACAGTATGGCCTTTAATTTGATGTATGACACGGGCAAATAGCTTTAGCCGTTCCAGAGATATGGGTCGCCGAAGTCGCCAAACTGCCAAAAAATCGAGATTTTCAAAACTTTGAGGCCCCAGTGGCACGGGTTAACATCTTCCAATTGTGCTCAAACTTTGGCAATCTTAAAATCTAACAAAATGAAACATTTTAGGGGGTGCCCCCCAAAAAAATCCTACATCGATTTTTTAAAACCACCCTAATGCACACAAACGTAGCTTTCCATATTTTTACCTTTTTATAGCTTGTATTTTAAATTTAATTTCTAATTGCTAAAATAGATTTTTATATTCTTTTATTGGCTTTAAATGGCCGGTACCTGTAGAACGGGGAATTGTACGTCTTCTCATAACATGAATCCCAAACTAATCGGGACACTTTTAATTAGTGTTTAATTGCCTTTCATAAATAAAATTTTGAACGTCTAGAACATAATAAATTTGTCACTTTAGGTGGTAGCCAAAAGAGATCTTAATCCTCCTAAACTTGAACATTATAACTCTTGTTTTATTACAGTTAGGAGGGACTTGATCGATGACTATGAAGAAAATAAACATACTTCCAAATGTGCACAAAACTATCTAATCTAATCTAGCTCACACGTGAAGTGTGTGAGCTCACTTTACTATTATAATATGATCATGCCAATAATAGTGAATATACAATAGCTAAATTAAAATATTATTAAAATAATAATTAATTATAGCATTAAAGTTTACACTAATTTGATTTAGTAGTAATTAATATGCTACATAGTCTGGAATACTTTATTATTATTATGACTTTATATTAAAATAATACAAAAACAATAAGATCATCATAGCAAGAATATTCCAATAAAATAAATACTGGCGCTTGGATCACAACAAATCTTATAGTAATGGCAAATATTTTCTACGATACATTGACAGAATTACCTGTTGTGTCTTCTTGAGGGTCGTCCTGAATTTTTTCAACAGACAATATATTTTCTCTTTCTTCACTGTTCTGTTGTAATAGTGTAAGATTTAAGGTTTCATCTTCATCTGCCTCACAGTTTGCCGATTTGGGGGGGGGGGGGGGGATACACAACCTCACAGACATATTATGTTGTAAGTTAAGTCTGAATTGTTGAGCAGATGGATTGCTACCATAACTACATCGCTGCCGTATTACCGAAAAGAGGTTTTCTAAGGGATCTTGTTGAAGTCTTGAAGTAAGGAGGAAATTAATTCCATCCTGTTGGAGGTTCTTCCAGAGTGTTATAATGCTCTTTAAAGTCAAGCGAAGGTTATGAAATGTGGGTGGAAGTTTTTCATTTCCATCTGCAAGTTTCCACTGGTTAACCCAAACGTTAGAAGTTCTTAAATTCTCTTCGACTTGAATGTTCGTGTCTGAAAGAGGTTTTCTATGTGGATTTGAATCTGTGGGAGATCTACTATTTAAATTATCAAACAAATCATTAATTTTCTGAACAAAGTTGGCAGTTGCTATAATTTCTTCTTTATTTATACAGGCGTTTGTGGAGGCATGTGTTATAAGTGCATAATAAACAGAGTGGCTAAATATCTGAGCAGCCAATTTAACGTTCATTTTATCAAATGGCCCAGGGTGAACATGCCTCTCACTAAGTTTGGGAGCTGCCCTGGCGGTTTTTGATAAGCTGTCACTCACTGCCAAACTTTCTATAGCCTTCCATGTTATAATGTTTCCATTAATCGAGAAATATTTAGTCATAAGATTATTTCTTATACATTTCATTGATGGGGTACGTCAAAAATGGTAAAAACTTGTTCTTTCAACAAAAAATAGGGCTGTTCTAAACTCACGCCGAGGTTTTCTATTACTTTTTGATTTGAGACACTCTAGTCACAAACTGTAGCTCTTACTTTTAAACCTACTTCAAAAATTGCTTCTAAAACCAAACCAAGAAGAATCATCAACTCCACGTGTCTCATTGGGTCAGATGATAGAAAGTATGCAAATGGCATTTTCCAGGAGTAAAGCAAACCCCTCACCATAGAGACAAGAGCTTGCGATACAATAGACTTACTCCTACCCAACTCGCCAAGATCATGTCTGCCTTCTTCGAGGTCATTTTGTGAATTATAGTTGAGCCACTTTTTGATAGTCATCTCATCAAATAATAAAACACATTCCTTCTCGTACTCTGACATGCATTTCACTTTCAGTTTTAATTTTTCCATAACTTCCTCTGAGATTCCTGGCCCAATGTAATTATACTAACCCACTTACGAGAACTTTTCTCACTAGGTAATTTAGACCCTTGATTCAGCCAAGCTTTGTACAAAGAAGGGGATTTGTAAAATGTATAAATAGCGAAATCTTTCATCTTTTTCCCATGGTATGCGTCTTTTGTGGTTGAGCTGCATTTTAATTAATGTGTAGGGTACCCCCGACGCATGTTTGCTTATCAATAGCAATGCATTGACAATGTATTTTTTTTTGTGACGGTGGAAAGTGTAATTTGCTTCTCTTTCGATTAAAAAGTAATGTTGTTCCTCTAAGTTTCCTCCTAAGCTTTATTTTTCTTGGAGTTGTATCGCTGCCTTGTACTGTTTCACTACCTATGACAGTAGGAGAACAAATCTTATTTGTGTGAGATAAAAGGACTGCTTTATTTTGAAAGGGGGGGGGGGTTAAGGGTTCTCTTTCAGATGCTCTAACACAAATATTTTCTTTGTGGTTGTAGAGCTATTTTCTCCTGGAGTTTGTGGATATTCGCAGTTATTGAAAGAATCAAATACATTGTTTCGGGATGAAAATTGTATCCCTTCACGCGGTTCATACATGAGGGGAGTTGCAAAATGATTTGAGCATAAAACTCTGTTTGCAAGTTGTTTATCTGTTAGTTCTAGGAGAGCCTCATTACCAGAGTGTAGCACCCAATCTAGACATCTAAAACAGAAATGATAGTAATAGATAACCTTAATTAGCTCATCCCTCATATACAACTGAATGTTGGTCAAGTATTTTATAAATTACACCTGGACAAAAAATGTATATCATAAGCATGATTTATTTTGTTTATTAATTTTTATATATATATATTTATATATCCATCTATACTTATAAAATAACATGTCCTGACTAAATGACTGACTGACTGACTGATTCATTATCGCCGAGCGCAAACTATCAAGGTTACAAGCATGAAATTCAGACTGTATATTCATTTTGTTATGTAGGCACCCACTAAGAAAGAATTTTAGAAAATTCCACCCCAAAGGTGTCAAAATAGGAGATGATAATATGGATGAAAGTCTGTCATTTTGAAAGTTAAATAAACAAAATTTTGTATTTCGGTTATTGACGTAAAACAAATAAATACGTGTTTCAGGAATTTTGGAAATTTTATTTAATAAGGGATGAAAAAGGGGGTGAAAGTTTGTATCGGACTTGCATTATTTTTGATCTGAGGTCAAGTTATGGTCATCAACGTAACGTAATATTTTAAATTAATCTGTAAATACATATGTATATTTTCGTATTTGTATATAATCAACTTCCACGCGAGCAAAGCCGCGGGCAACAGCTATCTAGTATTACATAAAATAATGTGTTTTAATATTAAGAACCCCCCTGCGGGACGGGGTTTAGAATAGTCCCGCAGTAACCCCTGCTTGTCGTAAGAAGCGACTAAAAGGGGAGGTTTCTGTGCATGACGTACCTCGTGTGGGACAAACCTATCCTATATCTTTCCTTTCACATCATTTTCTTCTTCCTTCACTTTCCCCCTTTTTTTCACTCTTCCCCCTTCGCTTTATCTACCCTTACCTTTTTCTTCCTTTCCCCCACCGTTCATCCTGCACAGAGGCCTTTGGCCTTTCCGTTGACGACCTTGGCAACTAACCCGGCTCTTCTCTGTTTATTATTCGATACCATTGCCTTGAGCTCCCGAATGAAAGTGCGCTGGTTGTAATATCTTGGTAGAATGGCCTTAGGGATGACAACCGGGTACCCTACCTTGAGAAAAGACCGGTTGCGTTCATGAGGGTCCCGGACGTAAAATTAGCACTTTCCTGCATACACTTGCTGCGGTGACCTCTCTTCCGGCGATGCTTCATATGAAGGTTGTCATGTCTAGCGTCGTATGGAGCCTCTCGTCGGAAGAGTTAACAGGGCCCTATGTGGTAGAACCAACTGGGATCAACCTGGGTCTACGATCCGAGTACTTTTGCAGGTTGTCCTCCCACTCATGATTGAGTCTCTTGTCACAGCTGACACCTTACTGTCCGCTGGCACCGTACTGCCAAGTTCTGCTGGCATCTTACTGCCCGGCCCCTCACAGGGCCGTATTAATGATAAGAGGCGGAAACGGGTAAGGCCGTCCAGCCCTGTTTTGATGAAAAGCCAGGAAGTGGTGAGGCCCCAGCCCCGCTTCCTGGTGATGTCTCGAGTGGATGAAAGTGAAGATCTGAAACGTGTCAGCCCATTTATCCTCGAAAGAGTGATAAATGGAGCAGCGAAATCGGAAGTCTCAATAAGGAAACTGCGTGATGGCACCATCGTGATTCAGACCACGACTGACACACAGTCTTCAAATATAATGGCCATCTCCGAAATACCGTTGAGTAATACGACTCATATACCGGTGAAGGTGGAACCTCACAGGTTCCTCAATGTTTGCAAGGGAGTGGTCACTTGTTATGACCTCGACTGCGTAAGCATTGAGGATATCTGTGAGGAGCTTTCCCCTCAGCATGTCACCGAGGTCTACCGTATCATTACCAAAAAGAACGGACAAGAAAAGAAGACGGATACGTATATCCTCACATTTGCGACTCCTACCCTTCCGAAGGAGGTCCGAGCAGGCTTCCACGTGCTCAGGGTCCGGCCGTATGTTCCTAACCCTCGGCGCTGTTTTCAGTGCCAGGAATTTGGGCATACGAAGCTGCGATGCCGTGGTAAGCCAACCTGTGCGGATTGTGGACAGGAGGCTCACGAAACACCATGCGAGTCTCCTAAATACTGCGTCAACTGCAAGGGTCCGCATTCCGCCTGGTCTCGGGCCTGTCCAAAATGGAAGGTAGATAAGAAAGTCCTGGAGATCATTGAAAAGAAGATCTCATATGCCCAGGCACGCAAGGAATACGTATCAAGTCAAGCTCTGGTATTTCAAACTTCATATAGCCGGATTGTCAGTCAAAATATAAACTGTCCCAACTGCCATTGCGCAGTTAATATTGCTAAAGAGCCAACGCGACCAGTGCCATTGGTCTCTTCTCGAGACATTTATGTTGATTCCGCGCCAACTTCTGTGGCGCCTAAATTTTTAAAGGAGGCCAAACCGCCACAACGATCGTCTCCCCCACCTATACCACCGAGGAGACCTCCTCGAGGAACTCCCCCGAGCCCACCTCGGGGAACACCCCCGAGCCCGCCTCGGGGAACACCCCCGAGGCCCGCCCCGTCGGGCATTAAAACAAGGGCGGCCGTTGTTGAGCCTCTCACACCCACCTCTGGGCTTCCGGAGGTGGGGACGAGTTGCGGAACAGGTGAGGCCGCTAAGGCGAGTCCCACTGGTGCCTTGAAGAAGGACCAGCGAGAGACCGCCGAAAATTTTTTTATTAAAAAAGCGTCGAAGGCCTTAAAGCCTTCGAACAAGGATCCGACTACCCGGTCTCTCCAAAATAAGCCGAAGCCTCTCCTGAAGCGAGAGGTACAGGAGAGACTGGGAAAGGCAAGAGGGCCTAAAAAGGGCCTCAACAAATTTTTATTCTTAAAGGATAGTGAAATGGATTGCGAGGATAATTAAATTTCATACTAATAACTTATGTCGCTACTACAATGGAATTGTAGGGGTTTCTATGCTCGTGTAGAGGAAATCAAACTAATAATTTCTTCCCTGCATCCTTCCATCTTGTGCTTTCAGGAGACCCACTTCCGCCCAACTGACAACCCGATGCTTCGTGGGTACGATGTGTATCGTACCGACAAGCCTTTCTTTGATCGGGCTAGCGGAGGTGTGGCTATATTGGCACGAAGTACTATATATCATAAGAATATTGTTATTGTTTCTGATCTCCAAGTGATTGCTGTCAGAGTCTCCCTTCCTATGGAGGTAACCGTATGCTGTATCTACCTCCCGCCAGGTGAACGTGTTTCCAAGAGGACACTAGAGGCCCTCTTTATACAACTTCCCGCCCCCTATATCATCTTGGGGGACTTTAACGCGCATAACCTGGTGTGGGGGTCTAATTTTACAGACGCCCGCGGGAGGATGGTAGAGGATATTCTTGTCTCGGGAAACCTGGTGTTAATGAACACCGGGACCCAGACACACTTCTCCACCTTTAATGGTGTATCCTCTGCCATCGACCTAGCCCTATGTAGCCCCGGGATTGCTGCTCACTACCTTTGGGAGGTTCACTCGGACCTATGTGGCAGCGACCAACTTTCCCATTCTGCTTTCAAAAATCCAAGATCCTCCCAGTACAGCACGGTTACCCCAATGGGTTCTTAAACGTGCTAACTGGGATAAATTCCGCGAGCTCGCCGTATTCGACGAACCCCATTCTCCCGACGTCGATGTAAAGGCTGGGCAATTCACTTCGACGGTCATAGCGGCGGCGAGGGCATCCATCCCTAAATCCTCGCCAAACCCGCGCCACCGTCCTGTTCCCTGGTGGAACGAGGAGTGCCGGTTGGCTATTTCTAACCGTCGAAGAGCCCTACGTAATTTTAATCGACGTCCTACTTCGGAGAATCTGGAGTCATTCCGGATTCTACGTGCTAGAGATCGCCGTATTATTCGAGAAAGCAGAATAGAGTCTTGGAGACAGTTTATTTCTACCCTCACTATTTCCACTTCCACAACCAAGGTTTGGGATCACATTCGTAAAGTACGTAGTAGCAAAAATACCATTAATAATATACCCGCACTCATGTCTAACGGTTCACTTGTCTCCTCCCCTATGGAGGTCGCCAATGTATTGGGCTCGATGTTCGCCGCTATTTCTAGCACTGCTAGCTACTCTAACGAGTTCGCGGTGCATAAGAGAATAATCGAGCGCCGTACTTTTGATTATGGTCCAAGTCGGGGGGAGGATTATAACTCCCCCTTTACGCAAGATGAACTGATCTATGCCCTCTCCCAGGCGGGCAACACAGCTTCCGGTCCAGATGATATCCACTATGAAATGTTGCGGCAGCTGCCCCCTGCCGGACACGCATATCTTCTGGACCTCTTCAATAGTGTCTGGGAATCTCATCAGTTCCCATCACTTTGGAGGCAAGCAATCGTTATCCCGTTATATAAAAGTGGCAAAGATAAATTAGAGCCAACCACTTATCGACCGATAGCTTTAACAGTTGTGTATGTAAAATACTGGAAAAAATTATTAATAAATGATTTATATGTATTTAGAATCCCGCAATCTGCTATATAATATTCAATGTGGTTTTCGCCGAACCGATCACAGTGGATCATCTTGTCCGTCTAGAGACGGCTGTTCGTGACGGTTTTCTCCATAAGCAGCACCTTCTGCTGTTTTCTTCGATCTGGAGAAAGCGTATGACACCACCTGGCGGTACGGCATTTTGAAAACACTTTTTAATTGGGGGTTTCTATCTAATTTTATGTCGGATGGACACTTACGGGTAAGGTTAAATAACACCTTATCCGAGGATTTTATTCAAGAAAATGGGGTGCCTCAGGGTAGTATTTTGAGCTGTACGTTGTTCGCTGTCGCGATAAATAGATTGTGGACAACGTGCGCTCAACTGTTCGTTCATGCCTCTTTGTGGATGACTACGCAATTTATTGCAGTTCGTCAAGTCTCCACAGGGCTGAACGACAGATTCAACTGAGTGTTAACAATCCTTGGTCGTGGGCATCGCGTAATGGCTTTCGCTTCTCTGCAGCCAAAACGACGGTCGTCCACTTCCATAGATTACGCGGAATACAGCCAGCCCCCATTATTTTAATGAACCACACCGTTCTACCAGTCTCAGAAACAGTAAAGTTTCTGGGACTTTTATTTGATTTTAAATTAACTTGGATCCCCCACATCAAAGACTTGAAAGCGAGGTCTATAAAAGCACTAAACCTGCTCAAAGTGGTTAGCGGTCCGTCCTGGGGTGCGGATAGGGAAACCTTGATGCGCCTGTCTAGGGCTTTGGTAAGATCTAAACTAGACTATGGCAGTTTTGTTTATGGTTCAGCTAGACCTTCGGCGTTAAAGATTCTAGATAGTGTCCACCATGCTGGCATTAGACTGGCTACCGGTGCTTTTCGCACCAGTCCAGTCGTCAGCATCTGTGCCAATGCCGGTGAGCCCCCTCTGTCTTCCCGGCGGTCCTATCTTCTGGCATCTTACGTGTCGAAACTGCACTTCATGCCAGAGCATGTTGCCTACCGCCCTGTTTTTCATGCTCCTATCCGTGTCTTGTATGAAACCAAATGGCGTAGTACAAGGCCGGTTGGGATCCGGATGCTATCGGTTTTCGACACGTGTGGGATAGTGCTGCCAAAGGCTATCCCCATATCACCAGGTCGAGTTTCTCTCTGGAAAATACGCCCTCCGAAATGCCATTTTGATCTTGCCAAGTTCCCTAAAGCGGCCACCCCAAACTTTGTATATGAGAGGATCTTTAATGAGCTCCTCTCCACTCGCTTTCATGATTTGAGCGAATCTACACTGATGGCTCTAAATCTGGAGCCTCCGTGGGACGTGCTTTTTTGTGAAAGGATCCAATTTTAAATTTGGTTTACCTAAAGAAACCAGTGTTTTTACGGCTGAATTGTATGCCATTTTTAAATCTTTGTGTTTTATATACCGAAATAGTCACCGTTCTGTTCTCATCTGCACGGATTCCATGAGTGCTCTGTTGGCATTGTCCACACTTTATTCCTGGAATCCCCTCGTTCAGATGATACATGAGCAAATTTTAAAAATTGATTCATTAAGCACCCGGCTCGCCTTTTGATGGATTCCTGGTCACGCTGGTCTTCCAGGAAATGAAATGGCGGACCAGGCAGCCAAGGAGGCGAGTCTGGGTGTCATGTTTTTAGATCTAAAGGGTTATGTTTGGCGTGGATTGTTACGCACCTGGCACAAGCAATGGGACTCGACCTCTGCTCAGAACAAGCTGCGGTCCATCAGGGACGGTGTGTTGCGATGGCCCTCTTCTCTACGAAAGTCTAGAAGAGAAGAGGTCATCGTGACGAGACTCCGCGTCGGGCATACTTCATTGACCCGTAGTTTTTTACTGAGAGGGGATCCACCTCCAGTGTGTGAATTTTGCGATGCTTCTCTGAGTGTGTATCACATTTTGATGGAGTGTCGTAAATATGCCCCTCTCAGCCTTGCTCTTGATTTTAAAGGTGACTTACGTTTTTTATTATGCGATAGTGCGGATGGAGTTATTTGTTTACTCCATTTTATACGCCAGGCGGATCTTTTTAATGCCATTTGAGTCACTTTTATAAAGTGGCTCTTTTGGATATTATCTCATATTGAGATCTTTTTAACGGTTTTATTACAATTTAACATGTTGTTTTGTCTTTTTAACGTATTATCATTTTAACATGTTTTGTCTTTTTAACGTGTTATATTTTAATATGTTTGTTTTGTCTTTTTATTGGAGTGATATACCTGTGGGTTTTTTTAGCAGGTGTATCACTTAATTTATACTAAGAGCCCATTTGAGCACTCCTATGGAGTGTCTCAGATAATGAATGATTATCTCTTTCCCCTATGGGGATTTTATTATGTTTTTAATATACTTCAAGGCCCTAATGACCTCGATGTGTCGATGGGCCTTTAAACCATAATAATAATAATAATAATATTATGCCACAATGCCACAAGGCCTGCATTTTCCCATTAAAAAACACAAGACTCCAGGGTTTTAAACGACCACTATATGATTAAACATTGATTCGGAAGTAATTAATTTAGATTCAATAAAAACTATTTATTACACATTCAATTTAACCTCAAATTAATACCCCTAACCTCAACTGCGAATACCCAGACCAAGGAATTATTCTTGCTTGATTTGGTTTGCTGATAGTGAGAATATCACGGTTTGAATGTTAGCTTTCTAATATTCCTCATCTCGTTAAATATTAATAATTAGGTGGGCTATCTTGTCTACACATAATTTAATTACTATAGTAGTCAGAACACATTTTTTCCTTATAAGACTATTTCAATACGGCTTTAATTTTATTGTAAACGTGTTTTTAGTTAAATAATAATAATAATCATCATCTTAAATGCCTTGATGTATTAATGGAGACAGAAAAATTAACTGTAAAAATTAGGTTGAATAATTTGTATATTATATTTCCCTCCCTAAATTTGTGATTGAACAATATGCATTATGCAACAATTTAAACAGTAGCCAAACAATTTTAATTCATTGAAATAATGGGCATTTTACACAAAAATAAGTGTACAATTTTTCTCTTTGAAAAATTTTTCCTCCCGCATTGTTTTGTTAACCTAAGACCAGCAGGCTCAGAATACTTTTCCATGTAGGTAAAACTTTTACTATACCTAATAAACGTATTAAGTGTACCAAAAAAAATGTCAAAAAAACCTATTAGATTTCTCAAACACTAGTAAAAATTAAATTAAATCTTAGTTTTAAACATTTGGGTGACCTGGTGGTCTAGAGGTAAGGTGTCAGACTTCTGTGATGGGGTCCGGGTTCAATCCTTGGTCCCGGCACTGATTTATTTGATTACCAAACCCTTCCTTACTTCTGACAAGACGTGTATTAATCACAACCTGTGAATGTGTAGAATGCCAGGCCTCCACCGTGGTTCGGATCCCACGTTAAACTGTAGGTCCTCTATTTCATCTCACAATCACCCTACCATAACACATTAGCGTAAGTGCGTACAGCCCGAAAGGGTAGTAAGATGCAGTGCTAGTAATAGTAATTTAAAACATTTATCATTGTAATAGTTCTTGCCCCTGGTGTAAGCAAAATAAAATGTTAAGGAAGTAAATTGGCCTTGGTTTGGAAGTCCTGTTGTGTGAATCCTTGTAGTTCACCGCGGGTTGGTAGTAAGCTGCCAAGTACCACGTTTTCTTCTCTTTCCAAATTTATTTCCTCGCGTTTCCTTGGGATTGGTGTTTCCGAAGAGCTAATGTCGATTCCAGGTTGCACTCCATCCGTGGTTACCTCGAGGTTTTCCCAGTCTGTTTCGTTCCACCACGACTCCTCAGGAAGTTCTTCCAACTCAGGTACCTCCCATTCCGCTTCAAGTAGCCAGGCCCAATCTTGATAATAGTCTTGGTCTGGCGGTGGTAGGCCTGCTTCACGATAGACCTGTAGAAGGTTTTCTCTCGAGGGTGGTGTCTTCTTTGAACGTGCCATTGTTGTTGGGTTCCTTCCCACTGTCCGACTCAAGACATTACTAGTACTTCGCCTCCCTACGCCCCCACCCACTGATGTAGTTTTTATTTTAGATTTTCTAATATTACATAGTATGACAAACACTTAACCTTCCAAAAATACTAGTTCTTCACATTAATTTGAATTAGAGACCCTCAGCTCAAGTATCAAATATATTGTCCATAAGCTAAATCTTTAATACTACGTACTTAGACAAACAAGGTCAGCAATTTTAAAACATTAAAGTAAATTTTTCACTTACCTTTATGCTTCTGGGTCTTACTTCTTCAAGAAATCTTCACAAACACATAGGTTAACTTTTTATACTAGGAATATGTAAATAGCTCATACGTTTCATTCTAACTCACAGTCCACTGATTAGAAGAAACCACACTAACATCCAGTGGGTCTCGACCCCTGCTCATAACAAGCTGCGGTCCATCAGGGACGGTGTGTCGCGATGGCCCTCTTCTATACGAAATTCTAGAAGAGAGGAGGTCATCGTGACGAGACTCCGCGTCGGGCATACTTCATTGACCCATAGTTTTTTACTGAGAGGGGATCCACCTCTAGTGTGTGAGTTTTGTGATACTCCCCTTAGTGTGCATCACATTTTGGTGGAGTGTCGCAAACTAGCCCCTATCCGTCTGGCTCTTAATTTTAAAGGTGACTTACGTTTTTTATTACGCGATGGCGCGGATGGAGTTATTTGTTTACTCCGTTTTATACGCCAGGCGGATCTTTTTAATGCCATTTGAGCCACTTTTATAAAGTGTCTCATATGGATATTATCTCATATTGAAATCTTTTTTACAGTTTTATTACAATTTAACATGTTGTTTTGTCTTTTTAACGTATTATAATTTTAACATGTTGTGTCATTTTAACGTGTTATATTTTAATATGTTTGTTTTGTCTTTTTTAACGGAGTGCCCCCCTGCGGGACGGGGTTTAGAATAGTCCCGCGGTAACCCCTGCTTGTCGTAAGAGGCGACTAAAAGGGGAGGCTTCTGTGCAGGACGTACCTCGTGTGGGAAAAACCTATCCTATATCTTTCCTTTCACATTATTTTCTTCTTCCTTCACTTTCCCCCTTTTTTCACTCTTCCCCCTTCGCTATATCTATCCTTACCTTTTTCTTCCTTTCCCCCACCGTTCATCCTGCACAGAGGCCTTTGGCCTTTCCGTTGACGACCTTGGCAACTAACTCGGCTCTTCTCTGTTTATTATTGGATACCACTGCCTTGAGCTCCTAAATGAAAGTGCGCCGGTTGCAATACCTTAGTAGAAGGGCCTTAGGGATGACAATAACCGGGTACCCTACTTTGGGAAAAGATCGGTTGCGTTCATGAGGGCCCGGACGTAAAATTGGCACTTTCCTACACCCACTTGCTGCGACGACCTCTGTCTCGGCGATGCTCTATGCGAAGGTTGTCATGTCTAGCGTCGTATATAGCCTCTCGTCGGGACAGTTAACAGGGCCATATGTGGTAGTACCAACTTGGATCACCCTGGGTCTACGATCCGAGTACTGTGTAGGTTGTCCCCAATTACGGCATGGCCGATAATTTTGTCGCCGCAGGCACCGTACTGCCAAACCCTGCTGGCAACTCACTGCCCGGCCCCTCACAGGGCCGTAATATCGATAAGAGGCGGAAACGGGTAAGGCCGTCTAGCCCTCAATTAGAAGAAATCCAGGAGGTGGTGAGGCCCCAGCCCCGCTTCCTGGTAATGTCTCGAGTGGACGAAGGTGAGAACATGAAACGGGTGAGCCCATTTATCCTCGAAAGAGCGATAAATGGTGCAGCCAAGGCAAGTGTGTCTATAAGAAAACTTCGTGACGGCACCATTCTCATTCAGAACAACATCCGACATCCAATCAGGCAACATACTGGCTCTTAAAGAAATACCGTTGAGCAATACGTCTCGTATACTGGTGAAGGTGGAGCCCCACAGGTTCCTCAATGTTTGCAAGGGAGTGGTCACTTGCTATGACCTCGACTGCGTGAGCATTGAGGAAATCTGTGAGGAGCTAGCCCCTCAGAATGTCACTGAAGTATACCGCATAGTAGTGAAAAAGAACGGCAGTGAGAAAAAGACTGACACTTATATCCTTACCTTTGCGACTCCAACCCTTCCAAAGGAGGTCCGAGCGGGTTTCCACGTGCTCAGGGTCCGGCCGTATGTCCCTAACCCTCGGCGCTGTTTTCAGTGCCAGGAATTTGGGCATACGAAGCTGCGATGCCGTGGTAAGCCAACCTGTGCGGATTGCGGACAGGAGGCTCACGATACACCGTGTGAGTCTCCTAAATTCTGCGTTAACTGTAAGGGTCCACACTCTGCCTGGTCTCGGGCCTGTCCGAAATGGAAGGTAGAAAAAAAAGTCCTGGAGATTCAATCCGAAAAAAAGATCTCATATGCCCAGGCACCCAAGGAATACGCATCTAGTCAGGCTCCGGTATTCCAAACATCATACAGCCAGATAGTCAGCCAAAACATTAACTGTCCCAATTGCCATTGCGCAGTTAATCTCGCTAAGACGTCATCGCGACCTGTGCCATTGGTCTCTGCTCGAGACATCCGTATTGAAAACGTGCCAACCAAGGTGTCGCCGAAATTGTCGATAGGGGCACAACTACCACCTAAGTCGTCCCCCCACCTATACCACCGAAGAGACCTCCTCTAGGAACTCCCCCGAGCCCGCCTCGGGGAACACCCCGAGCCCACCTCGGGGAACACCCCGGGCCCGCCTCGGGGCATTAAAACAAGGGCGGCCGTTGTTGAGCCTCTCACACCCACCTCTGGGCTTCCGGAGGTGGGGACGAGTTGCGGAACAAGTGAGGCCGCTAAGGCGAGTCCCACTGGTGCCTTGAAGAAGGACCAGCGAGAGACCGCCGAAAATTTTTTATTAAAAAAGCGTCGAAGGCCTTAAAGCCTTCGAACAAGGATCCGACTACCCAGTCTCTCCAAAATAAGCCGAAGCCTCTCCTGAAGCGAGAAGTACAGGAGAGACTGGGAAAGGCAAGAGGGCCTAAAAAGGGCCTCAACAAATTTTTATTCTTAAAGGATAGTGAAATTGATTGCGAGGATAACTAAATTTCATACTAATAACTTATGTCGCTACTACAATGGAATTGTAGGGGTTTCTATGCTCGTGTAGAGGAAATCAAACTAATAATTTCTTCCCTGCATCCTTCCATCTTGTGTTTGCAGGAGACCCACTTCCGCCCAACTGACATCCCGATGCTTCGTGGGTACGATGTGTATCGTACCGACAAGCCTTTCTTTGATCGGGCTAGCGGAGGTGTGGCTATATTCGCACGAAGTACTATATATCATAAGAATATTAATATCGTTTCTGATCTCCAAGTGATCGCTGTCAGAGTCTCCCTTCCTATGGAGGTAACCGTATGCTGCATCTACCTCCCGTCAGGTGAACGTGTTTCCAAGAGGACACTAGAGGCCCTCTTTATACAACTTCCCGCCCCCTATATCATCTTGGGGGACTTTAACGCGCATAACCTGGTGTGGGGGTCTAATTTTACAGACGCCCGCGGGAGGATGGTAGAGGATATTCTTGTCTCGGGAAACCTGGTGTTAATGAACACCGGGACCCAGACACACTTCTCCACCTTTAATGGTGTATCCTCTGCCATCGACCTAGCTCTATGTAGCCCCGGGATTGCTGCTCACTTCCTTTGGGAGGTTCACTCGGACCTATGTGGCAGCGATCACTTTCCAATTCTGCTCTCAAAAATCCAAGATCCTCTCAGTACAGCACGGTTACCCCAATGGGTTCTTAAACGTGCTAACTGGGATAAATTCCGCGAGCTCGCCTTATTCGACGAACCCCATTATCCCGACGTCGATGTTAAGGCAGGGCAATTTACTTCGACGGTCATAACGGCGGCGAGGGCATCCATCCCTAAATCCTCGCCAAACCCGCGCCACCGTCCTGTTCCCTGGTGGAACGAGGAGTGCCGGCTGGCTATTTCTAACCGTCGAAGAGCCCTGCGTATCTTTAATCGACGTCCTACTTCGGAGAATCTGGAGTCATTCCGGATTCTACGTGCTAGAGCTCGCCGTATTATTCGAGAAAGCAGAAGAGGAATATATATCCAGTCAAGCTCCGGTATTTCAGACATCTTATAGTCAGATTGTAAGCCAGAACATAAATTGCCCCAACTGCCATTGTGCAGTTAATATTGCCAACACGACTACACGACCTGTGCCACTCGTCTCTACTCGAGACACTAAAAGACAACCAGCACCATCTATGGTGGTGCCAAAATTAGTAAAAGGGGCGACACCCTCGCCGAAGTCGCCTCCACCACCTTTACCCCCGAGGAGGCCACCTCGGGGAGCGCCCTCGGGCCCTCCTGGGGGGACCCCACCGAGCCTTCCTCGTGGGCCTCCTCCGAGCCCTCCTCGAGGGGCCCCGCCGGGCCCCAATCGGGGAACGCCCCCGAGCCCTCCTCGGGGTCCTAAACCATGTGCGACCGTTGTCGAGCCGCTCAACCCCGCCTCAGGAACTCCGGAGGTCGGGATGAGTGGTGGTACAGGTGAGGTCGCAAAGGCGAGTCCCACTGGTGCCTTGAGTAAGGACCAGCAAGGGACCGCCGAAAAAATTATTTTAAAAAAAGCGTCGAAGGCTTTGACAAAGTCTTCGCGTAAGGATTCCCAGACCCAGTCTCTACAGGACAAACCAAAGCCTCTCCTGAAGCGGGAGGTCCAAGAGAGATTGGGAAAAGCAAGAGGACCTAAAAAAGTCCTCAATAAATTTTTATTTTTAAAAGATAGTGTTATGGATTGTGAGGATAATTAATTAAATTATATATTAATAAATAATGTCGCTACTACAATGGAATTGTAGGGGTTTCTATGCTCGTGTAGAGGAAATTAAACTACTAATTTCTTCCCTGCATCCTCCCATCTTGTGTTTGCAGGAAACCCACTTCCGCCCAACTGACAACCCGATGCTTCGTGGGTACGATGTATATCGTACCGACAAGCCACTCTTTGATCGGGCTAGCGGAGGTGTGGCTATATTTGCACGTAGCAACATATATCATAAGTTTATAAATATTGTCTCTGATCTCCAAGTGATTGCTGTCAGAGCCTCCCTTCCTATGGAGGTAACCGTATGCTGCATTTACCTCCCACCAGGTGAACGGGTTTCCAAGAGGACTCTAGAGGTCCTCTTTATACAACTTCCCGCCCCCTATATCATCTTGGGGGACTTTAACGCGCATAACCTGGTGTGGGGGTCTAATTTTACAGACACCCGCGGGAGGATGGTGGAGGATATTCTCGTCTCGGGAAACCTGGTGTTAATGAACACCGGGACCCAGACACACTTCTCCACCTTTAATGGTGTATCCTCTGCTATCGACCTAGCCCTATGTAGCCCCGGGATTGCTGCTCACTTCCTTTGGGAGGTTCACTCGGACCTATGTGGCAGCGATCACTTTCCCATTCTGCTTTCACAAATTCAAGATCCCCCCAGTACAGCACGGTTCCCCAATGGGTTCTTAAACGTGCCGACTGGGATAAATTCCGCGAGCTCGCCGTTTTCCACGAATCCCCTTCTCCTGACGTCGATGTAAAGACTGGGTATTTTACTTCGACGGTCATCGCGGCGGCGAGGGCCTCCATCCCTAAATCCTCGCCAAATCCGCGCCACCGTCCCGTTCGCTGGTGGAGCGAGGAGTGTCGGTTGGCTATTTCTGACCGTCGAAGGGCCCTACGTCTTTTTCACCGACGTCCTACTCTGGAGAATCTGGAGTCATTCCGGATTCTACGTGCTCGAGCTCGCCGTGTCATTCGTGAAAGTAGAAGAGAGTCTTGGAGAAAATTTATTTCAACCCTTACAATATCCACTCCCACAACTAAGGTTTGGGATAATATCCGTAAATTACGTAATAGCAACAATTCCAACAACAATATACCTGCCCTCATGTCGAACGGTTCACGTGTCTCCTCCCCTGTGGAGGTCGTATATGTATTGGGCTCGATGTACGCCGCTATTTCTAGCACTGCGAGCTACACCAACGAGTTCGCAGTTCATAAGAGGAATATCGAGCGCCATGCTATTGACTTTGGCCAAAGTCGGGGGGAGGATTATAACTCCCCCCTTACCAAAGATGAACTGACCTACGCCCTGTCCCAGGCCGGCAGCACAGCCTCTGGTCCAGACGACATTTATTACGAAATGTTGCGTCAGCTGCCCCCTTCCGGACAGGCATTTCTTTTAGACCTCTACAATAGTGTTTGGGAATCTCATCAGTTCCCCTCACTATGGAGGCAAGCAACCGTTATACCTATATATAAAAATGGCAAGGATAAATTAGAACCAACTAGCTATAGACCGATAGCTTTAACTAGTTGTGTGTGTAAAATATTGGAAAAAATAATTAATAAGCGACTTATATGGTATTTAGAATCCCGCAATCTACTATCTAATATTCAATGTGGTTTTCGCCGTAACCGATCCACGGTGGATCACCTTGTCTGTCTAGAGACGGCTATTCGTGACGCTTTTCTCCATAAGCAGCATCTTCTGGCTGTCTTCTTCGATCTGGAGAAAGCGTACGATACCACCTGGCGGTACGGCATTTTGAAAACGCTTTTTAACTGGGGGTTTCGAGGAAACCTTCCTTCTTTTATATCTAATTTTATGTCGGATAGACACTTCCGGGTAAGGTTGAATAACACCTTATCCGATGATTTTATTCAAGAAAATGGGGTGCCTCAGGGTAGTATTCTGAGCTGTACGTTGTTCGCTATCGGGATAAATAGTATTGTGGACAACCTGCGCTCACCTGTTCGTTCATGCCTTTTTGTGGATGACTACGCAATTTATTGCAGTTCATCAAGTCTCCACAGGGCTGAACGACAGATACAACTCGCTGTAAACAATCTATGGTTGTGGGCACCTCGTAATGGCTTTCGTTTCTCTGCGGCCAAGACGACTGTCGTCCACTTCCATAGATTACGCGGAATACAGCCAGCCCCCAATATTTTAATGAACAACGTTGTTTTACCTGTCTCCGAGACCGTAAGGTTCCTGGGACTTTTATTCGATTTTAAACTAACTTGGATCCCCCACATCAAAGACCAGAAAGCGGGGTGTGTTATAAGCTTTGAATTTCTTAAAGTGTGTAGTGGTCGCTCTTGGGGTGCTGATAGGGAAACCTTGATGCGCCTGTATAGGGCCCTGGTCAGATCTAAACTAGATTACGGGAGCTTTGTTTATGGCTCAGCTAGACCCTCGGCGTTAAAGATGCTAGATAGTGTCCACCATGCTGGCATTCGACTGGCTACGGGTGTCTTTCGTACCAGTCCAGTCGTCAGCATCTGTGCCGACAGCCGGTGAGCCGCCTCTATCTTACGGCGGTCCTATCTTCTGGCATCTTACGTGTCGAAACTTCATTGCATGGCGCAGCATGTTTCCTATCGTCCTGTGTTTCATCCCCCTAACCGTGTCTTGTATGAAACCAAATGGCGTAGTGCAAGGCCGGTTGGATCGGATACTATCGGTTTTCGACACGTGTGGGATAGTTTTGCTAAAGGCTATCCCCACATCCCCAGGTCGAGTTTTCTCCCTGGAAGATACGCCTCCGAATGCCATTTTGATCTTGCCAAGTTCCCTAAAGCGACCACCCCAAACTTTGTATATGAGAGGACCTTTAATGAGCTCCTCTCCACTCGCTTTCACGGATTCGAGCGCATCTACACTGACGGCTCTAAATCTGGAGCCTCCGTGGGATGTGCTTTTATTGTGGAAGGATCCAATTTTAAATTTGGTTGACCTAAAGAAACCAGTGTTTTTACGGCTGAATTATATGCCATTTTTAAATCTTTGTGTTTTGTTTACCGAAGTAGTCACCGTTCTGTCCTCATCTGCACGGATTCCATGAGTGCTCTGTTGGCATTGTCTACTCTCTACTCCTGGAATCCCCTCGTGCAGATGATACATGAGCAAATTTTAGAAATTGATTCATTAATCACCCGGCTCGCCTTTTGCTGGATTCCTGGTCACGCTGGTCTTCCAGGAAATGAACTAGCGGACCAGGCAGCCAAGGAGGCAGCACGCCTGTTTCCGGAGGCGAGTCTGGGTGTCATGTTTTTAGATCTAAAGGGTTATGTTCGGCGTGGAGTGTTACGCACCTGGCACGAGCAGTGGGTCTCGACCCCTGCTCAGAACAAGCTGCGGTCCATCAGGGACGGTGTGTCGCGGTGGCCCTCTTCTATACGAAAGTCTAGAAGAGAGGAGGTCGTCGTGACGAGACTCCGCGTCGGGCATACTTCATTGACCCATAGTTTTTTACTGAGAGGGGATCCACCTCCAGTGTGTGAACTTTGCGATGCTCCCCTTAGTGTGCACCACATTTTGGTGGAGTGTCGCAGGTATGCCCCTATTCGCCTGGCCCTTGATTTTAAAGGTGACCTTCCTTTTTTATTACGCGACAGCGCTGAAGGAGTTATTTGTTTACTCCATTTTATACGCCAGGCGAATCTTTTTAATGCCATTTGAGTCACTTTTATAAAGTGGCTCATCTGGATTTTATCTCATATTGAGACCTTTTTAACATTTCTGTATACTTTAATGTGTTTGTTTTGTCTTTTTATCCATTTTAACAAACTTTAATAAAATGGTTATTTTAACATGTTAGTTTTGTCTTTTTAACTAATATATTGTTTTAATATGTTTGTTTTGTTTTTTTATTAGAGTGATACACCTGTGGGATTTTTTTAGCAGGTTTTTCACTCAATTGTACTTTGAGCCCATTTGAGTACTCCTATGGAGTGCCTCAAATGTTTTTTTTTCTAATATTGAGAACCATTCCTTTTATATTGTTTTTTTATATTGTCTCTTCACCTTTTTATATAAACAGGTGAATATTCTGTCTCTCTCCTATGGAGATTTTACTATGTACCTATATAATGCTAAGGCCCTAATGACCTCATTGTGTCGATGGGCCTCTAAACATAAATAATAATAATAATGTTTTGTCTTTTTATTGGAGTGATACACTTGTGGTTGTTTTTTTTAGCAGGTGTATCACTTAATTTATACCAAGAGTCCATTTGAGCACTCCTATGAAGTGTCTCAGGTGGTGAATGTTTATATCTCTCCCCTATGGGGATTTTATTATGTTTTTAATATATTTCAAGGCCCTAATGACCTA
Organism: Timema cristinae; assembly: GCA_039000515.1. Classification (NCBI taxonomy): domain Eukaryota; kingdom Metazoa; phylum Arthropoda; class Insecta; order Phasmatodea; family Timematidae; genus Timema; species Timema cristinae. Next base: position 41,921 of record JBCFYV010000907.1, on the reverse strand, counting down.
GATGTGTCGATGGGCCGTTAAACCACAATAATAATAATAATAATAATTTTGTAACGAAACCCCAATTTTGGAAAGGCGTGGGAGCAATAGACGGTAAACAAATTGCCATAAAAAAACCCAACAAACTCAGGCTCTGTGTACTACAACTACAAAGGGTTTCACAGTGTAGTACTATTAGCTGTGGTGGACGCCAACAAGAAGTTCATCATGGTGGATGCTGGAATAAACGGTCGAATATCTGATGGAGGAGTACTCTTTTATTCCAAATTTGGAGAACTGTTAGAACAAAATGCTCTAAATCTTCTAGATCCTTCACCGATACAGAACACTACGGAAAGTCAAATGAAGCCTTATACATTGAAATTACCTCTTACCAGTGAACAGCGAGAATATAACAAACGCTTATCTCGTGCTAGAGTAGTTGTGGATAACTCTTTTGGGATACTGGCAACTAGGTTTGGAGTATTCCAGAATCCAACATGTCTAGAGCCAGAAAAAGCTACCATAATTACGTTGGCTTGTTGTTATTTACACAATTTTGTTTCTAAGAAAAGTTCCAACACATACTTTCCTTGTAGCAGTGACAGTACAGATGCGTGCACTCTGTTACCTTTACAAGGTACGTCCCATAGAAACAGTTTAAACAACGCTAAACAAACCAGGGCACACTTTTGCCAGCATTTAAGCAATGAAGGCAAAATGAGAAATTTTTGCAGTGAGTGTTTGTAAATAAATAAAAACAAATAATAAACAAATATATATAAAAAAATCAATACGTTTGGTAGAAAAGTAAATTATTATTGTATGCTTTGTTTGTAAAATAAGGGTTATTAAAAATATATGTTACATTTATTTTATATTTCTGTGTTTTTTATTTCTAAACAACTCCATTATTTCGCGTCTACTCTCAAATTACTCCTTGACATAATTAATATTCTAAATCAGGGTTCGCAAACTCTCGGCCCGCGGGCCAAAGCCGGCCCGCTTACCTGCAATACTTTTATATAACTATACAGCTATGCAGCCCTGGAAACATGTGAAGGGCTAATAAAAGTTTTGAAAAACTACATAAATGATAGACGAATAAATAAAATATTGATTTTAAAATATTTAACATAGATTTAATCAAAATTAATATAAATGTATTTAATTGATATTAAGGTTGTTCAACATGATGTTTTTTTACATTACAATTACAAAATAGTATTATCAGTGTATGAAGAAAATAAAGGCTTTAAATTATGCTCTTCATTAGAGGGCTGACATTTATTTAACTGTGTTTCACTAGGATTAGGGTGACAGTATAGTGGCTCGTTTGAATGCTGGTGATGATAAGAAGAGGGTGTGTTTTTGTAGGAATGAATTTGACTGGTCATATTTGTAGACTCTGAAGTAAACGAATAAAAAATTATAGGACTTGTTAATTGAAAACTTTCATTTATTTTTACTGAGACCTTAGGTAACGTTCCTAATTGATCTTCGAATAAAACATCATTAATTGCCTTCTCTGCGAACAATCGCTGCCTAGGTTTAACATCTTTGACATTTCTTTCTTTTGATGAATTCGCCAAATACTTACACGCGAGGCTGAGTAGCTCATTTTGTTTTGCTGTAGGGCCTTGTGTCTTTTTCTTTTTAGCCGGCTGTTGTGAAGGTAGGCCTACACTCGAGCTTGACGATGCTGCCATTGGTTTTGGGGTGGTGACCACTAGTTGGTGTTTGTGGTAAAGGTGACCCACAGTGGTCCCCAGAAAGCTGTTCTACCTGATCAGCGTCCATGCATTCACTGGAAATGTAGGATTCAATCAAAATAAATAAGGCATTTATACGCACACATAATGTTTTACCACATTGATAAATTATCCATACTATTTTATTTTTCTGTTTCCAACAAGAAGTCATGAGTGGATTCAGATCGCAAATTATTTTGAAACGAAACACCAATAATTTTGGAACTCGGTGAAACCAACAAACTCAGGTATACATTTCTAAAACTAGCTTACCTCCTTTGTGGCAACCACTTGGATGGTTACATTAGCTGGACGTTCACGCGAGCCAAGGAATTGTAGGGCGTTGAATACCCAAGATGGCTGTTGCTAAATCTCCTCGGATCCAGCTCCAGAGCGTTTGAAGCTTTTTTTTTCTTTGCGATAGCTGGATCTCAAAGTATTTATCTTTTTCCTAACATCTTTCTTTGGTAGAGTCCGACTTAATATTTTGATAGCACTCTAAAAATTTTAATAGTGCCGAATTGCGGTTGTTTATTCATATAATCAGGACGACGAGTGTCCCACAGTTCCGGGAGTGTTTCATATAATTCTATGAAGTTTTGTAATAATTTACGGGCATGATCTTTGGAACATTTACCACCTAATAACAGTGTTTCTTCAATTGCACTGTCATCTTCATCGTTGCAGAGAGTAACGCCTTCAGAATCCTCCTCCATCGTTCGTGCTTTTACTAATACTGATGCGATAACTGACAGTAATACTGATGCAAGCTCTCGCGCGCGGTATTACTGTCAATATCCCCCACCACTAGGCGATAATAATGGCTTTACTTCAAGAAATCTAGATATTCATCAGTACTTCTCATCATTCCATCAGTATTAACCCTACACGGTCACTATTTCTTAATACTGACAGTATTACTGATTGTGTAGGGTGCCCTATAGTGTGGTCCCGATCACCTATGATGACACAAGCAAACCCACGCTAGTGTACACTTAGCATCCACTTAGTCAAGTTCTTGCATACGGCCCTGAATGCTGGAGTTTCTTCCTGCTTGTCAAGCAGAAAATGAGTGATTATTGAGAAATAGTGTCATTTGTTCTTCCTCTAAAGACCACCTTAATAAACATTTGATCTCAGCATGGGCCATGAGTGAAGATAGAAAAAAAATGTATTTCTTTTGATACCAATCCGATACCAGAGTGTGAGTACTAATATCAGTAAAATACTAGTATCGATACTTTTTTCACATCCCTTCCTGTAAGGAAGCGAGAAAGTAACAAGTGTTTAAAAAAATCAAATTCACTTGTGAATGTCTGGGAATCCACCTATAAGTTTGACAACACCAGGCAAATACTAGAATTTGAAAGAAAGAAAAATCTTACCAAGAATCTACAGAGATTTATGTTTAAAAACTGTTTAAAGAAGAATGCCTAAAACACAACACCTCAATTAGCTTTGTTCATCTGAAAACTAATCTTATTTAATGTGTAGTGTCTAGTACAGTGTGTTCATAATAGTTTGGGAAAACCTTTTTATATTGAATATTATTTAATTTCACAATTGTTATACAGAATTATAGCTTAATTATTTCCTGTAGTGCATAGCCATTTTAAACTGTATTATATATATATATATATATACACACATAAACAATTTTAGTGGTCGCATAGGCTATGGCGTCACTCTCGCAATAAATTAGACTGCCGATGTTGGGGAAATTGGAGTTTTAATCATGGACAGGTCAACTGAGTGAGTTTTTACTAAATAGTTCTCCACTCTCCCTTCATGTAAATGCGTGTACACTTCCTAACGCATTAGCGTAGTTATTACATACGCGTATAGCCGAGAGAGCAAGACTTTTTTATTTCACATCTTATTTTGGTCTCTACTTTAAATGATTTTCCACCCCCTGCGTCTGGATCACGTGCTACCTTTGCTTAACTCGGGGGCGGCCAACTTTGGTCTCTGATGGGCTGCTAATTACGGTGAATAACTTGTGCGTGGCACTTAGAGATGAAAATGTTGAACTGTAAAATGTTTTGCAGTGGTATTTGTGGTGGTGGAGTTAAATTATAGAGGTGACACTTAGAAACTATAATACTTCAAAATATAGTATGTTAAGAAACGATTGGGCTACTAGAAAAGGGGAGGGGAAAGGGGGGAGACAAATGTCGAACCAGCCTTAAAATTATTTTGATTAACTTATTGATGACAAAAAATTGAAGTATGATTTATGAACATAGTGGATCTACAAAGGCTCGCACTAATTTGTTGCTTTACTACATTATTATTAGCATCGCGTCTTACTACCCGTTCGGGTTATACGCACTTACGCTAATGTGTAATGGTAGGGTGATTGCGAGATGAAATGGAGGACCTACAGTTTAACGTGGAATCCGAACCACCGGTGGAGGCCTGGCTATTCCAAATTCACAGGTTGTGATTAATACACGTCTTGTCACAGGTGAAGGAAGGGTTTGGTAATCAGATAAATCTGTGCCGGGACCGAGGATTGAACCCCGGCCGCCCAGCACTGAGGTCTGACACCTTACCCCTAGACCACCAGGTACTTTTTATTTATCACAGTTCGGGTTATATGCTTTTGTACTAATTGCACTAATGTGTTAGGTATGAGTAAGGTTGAATTTAGAGGAATTGGACCCACAATGGTGTGGAGTGAGTGGAAAACCATGATCATTGCACTCGATCGGGATCAAATACAGTTCTCCTGGTCATCCCTGTGTATTGTGCAAGTAGCGCGTTAGACCTTGCGGCCACCGAAGCTGGTGTTTCTTTACTAATACTACTACTATCACTACCACTAATTATCACTACTGTTATTATTATCCATAAAATCAGTTGAAATAATTCTACAGAAATAATAATTGAAAATTCTCCGTTTTGCAAAATTTCCCGGATAAATATATGGAAAATTTTCCCCGTCTCACCCCAAAACATATATTTTAATCTTATCTTACTCCCACTAAACCGATAAAAATACAATAAAAGTGTATATTTAAAAAAAAAGTAATATTTGTTTGACCCCTGAGTGTTGATGAAGGTTATGTGCCGTATCTGTTTTATTTAGGTAATAGATAAAAAATATAAATTGTAACAGTAAAACAAAACCCTATACATAAAACACTTCCATTGGGAAGAATTAATTTGCCGGTGTCCAGAATATACAATCCAAAATTTCATAAGTAAAATTCTACGTCAATATATAATAATGTTAAAGAGATTTTTTTACTACCTATTCAGGTTATAAGCATAGAGGAGAAGGTGGCATTATGGAACCTCAGTTTCATTATAGTGAATTGTAAACAAGGTATCATAGCTACGCCCACATTTTTTGTGCTAAAAGTATAGGTAACTATTAAACTAAATGTTCCTAATTGGATTTTTCGCTAGCATAAATATAAGTATGGTTTTTGAAGGCTTTTGTAAAAAAAAGTCAAAAAGTACTTTTTGGGAAGCCGGGTGGTAATATGGAACTCTACTGTATGTTTTCAAAAATATGCTTTAATGTTTCAAAAAACAAATATTAAAGTACAAAAAAAGTTAATTAATTACAAAATAATTTACTCCAATGTGTTTTATAAAAAAATGCTTTAAAATAAAAAAGAGAAATGAATAGCGAGGAAACTATTTACAAAAATAACAAATGTAATGATCCTTTTCAACATCAACGCAATCTGTGTGTGCCCACATAGAGCACATTAGGCATTGCCCCCACATCTCCCCATAAGCATCGTCTGCAAACAACCCATCACAAAACAGACAAGTAGTGTCATCTTTAGAAGGGGGTGTCTCCTCGTTGGGCAAGTCGAAAGGAGAGTCAACAGACGAGGATATGTCAATCGAGTCATAATCACTTAAACCGCTGCTGATGCGTTGTCGCTTTGCCTTGGATGTTTTGCCTCTTGTTGGCTTTTTGACACCGGAAGTTGAAGGCTGATTTTTTTGCACAGAAATCGATGTTGCTCCTCTTCCACGTCCCCTGCCGCGAATCGAACTTTTCCCCCCTGTTTGTTGGTTTTGTATCTGTAGATTTTGCCATGGACGCCTCCAAACGTGTCTTGTAGGGAGAGTCTGTAATCAAGTTAGAAGAGCTCGGTTTCCACCCTCTGTTTGATCTTTTCTTTTTTGGCTGCGGTATTTGCACAATATCCCTTGGAGAAACAGATGATGCCCCTCCTGAACTTTCAGGACGTGAACTGGTTGTTGGTCTAAGGCTTGTATTAATTTGACGTTGTGGGGTGACAGAGATTGAGGATGACCCTGGTGTTTGTGGCATCATTACATCAGTTGGTGCATTCTCAATAGCAACAGGATTTGCAGCAATGAAATCAGCATCTGTAAAAACGTGTCTATTAAATGGCCAGATGCCAGTGACTCTGAAGCCATTCACGGCATATGAACCATTGGTGAACTGTAGATAAGAAGTTTCTAAAAAGTCCTGCGATGTCGTAGTGCGTGAGACGTTTTTCTTCATGAATCGTGTGTTGACGTATTGCCTCGCTGTAGTACGTCTTGAGTGGTCCCATGAATGTTTTATCAAGCGGTTGTAGTTTGTGTGTTGTGTGAGGTGGTAAAGAAATTATCGCAACGTGGTCCTTCCTTGCTAATTCATTTACATCCATATTCCTGGTGTGGGAATAATGCCCATCTAGAATAAGCAAAACGGGCGATGCTGTGGTACGTTTTGTCTTAACTAGGAAATGTTCGAACCATTGTGTGAACAAATTAGCCTGAACCCATCCTGAGGGATGGGCTCTACCAATGGCCCCTGGTGGAGCACCTCTAATCAATTGGTCGGACATATTTTTCCGAGGAAAAATTATCATTGAAGGCAGGAAAGGTCCCCCAGCACTCATAGCACAAATCATTGTTACCAGTGACCCACGTTCTACCGCAGTCAAAGCACCAATTTGTCGCTACCCTTTCAACCCCATAACTTGTGGCACTTTGGACTGCACGACACTGAGCCCCGTTTCGTCAACATTCCAGATCCTGTCAGCCTCTTATCTGTGCTTCTCGTACTCTGATTCTAGGAGGTCAAAAATGGCAGAAGCATCTCTTTGGTGAAGCCTTCTTCGTGGGCGTGTGACGTTCCTGTGGGTCTTCTTAGAGACAGCTGTTGTTTATGGCATCTCAAAAAATGATATTGCCAAGACCTTTCTGCAACCCCCTCTTTAAAATGGTTTGGAATATTGTTACGCACAGCTAGCCGAAACGCCATTCTCCTCAAATCCAGTCTTGTGAGTCCTTAAAATATGGCTTCCATCAACAATATATATTCCACCAGCTCTTTTTCGATGTTCTCAGGAAGAATTGGCTTTCTACCTAGAGTTGTTTTCACAAATTGCTCCGGACGAATGTCTGTTTGCAAAGAGAGAGAGAGAGTTCGCAAAGTAGATTTTGGCACCTCATAAAATTTTGCCGCTTTCTTCAGCCCCATTTTCATGTCCCTTACCATACTCACTGCCTCTGCCATTTCTTCCTGGCTCCATGTTTGTCTCTTGGGGTTTTTATTTGGCCTGTTAAGCTGGGTTTTAGGCATCTGAAAATTTAAAATATCAGTTTGAAAGAACACTTATCTATCTAGAACAGTGTTTTTTTTAACCAAAACAACTTCAAAATTTAGCTAGATCTACTTATCTATAGTGTTAGGTATCTATTTCTAATTTTTTCATTTTTTTTTTTTTCATTCATATACCACATACTTTTACAAAAATTATTAAATGGTTGTAATTTGTGGGTAATACGGAACACCAGAGGAGTTGGGTTCCATATTAAAATCCCCAATGGGGTCCGTATTTCACGCATCGCCATCTTGGATTAACTTAATTTCCCCCCCTGCGGGACGGGGTTTAGAATAGTCCCGCAGTAACCCCTGCTTGTCGTAAGAAGCGACTAAAAGGGGAGGCTTCTGTGCAGGACGTACCTCGTGTGGGACAAACCTGTCCTATATCTTTCCTTTCACATCATTTTCTTCTTCCTTCACTTTCCCCCTTTTTTTCACTCTTCCCTCTTCGCTTTATCTATCCTTACCTTTTTCTTCCTTTCCCCCACCGTTCATCCTGCACAGAGGCCTTTGGCCTTTCCGTTGACGACCTTGGCAACTAACCCGGCTCTTCTCTGTTTATTATTGGATACCACTGCCTTGAGCTCCTGAATGAAAGTGCGCCGGTTGCAATACCTTAGTAGAAGGGCCTTAGGGATGATAATAACCGGGTACCCTACTTTGGGAAAAGATCGGTTGCGTTCATGAGGGCCCGGACGTAAAATTGGCACTTTCCTACACCCACTTGCTGCGACGACCTCTGTCTCGGCGATGCTCTATGCGAAGGTTGTCATGTCTAGCGTTGTATAGAGCCTCTCTTGTCGGGACACTTAACAGGGCCATATGTGGTAGTATCAACTTGGATCACCCTGGGTCTACGATCCGAGTACTGTGTAGGTTGTCCCCAATTACGGCATGGCCGATAATATTGTCGCCGCTGGCATCGTACTGCCAAACCCTGCTGGCAACTCACTGCCCGGCCTCTCACAGGGCCGTAATATTGATAAGAGGCGGAAACGGGTAAGGCCGTCCAGCCCATCGATGGAAAAGGTCCAGTAAGTGATGAGGCCCCAGCCCCGCTTTCTGGTGATGTCTCGAGCAGAGGAAAACCAAAGTCTAAAGCGAGTAAGCCCATTTATCCTCGAAAGAGTGATAAATGGTGTAGCACAGTCGGACGTATCAATAAAAAAACTGCGTGATGGCACGATAATGATACAGACAACAACTGACATCCAGTCCTCAAGAGTAATGGAAATCTCGGAAATACCGTTGAGCAATACGTCTCATATACCGGTGAAGGTGGAACCTCACAGGTTCCTCAATGTTTGCAAGGGAGTGGTTACTTGCTATGACCTCGACTGCGTGAGCATTGAGGATATCTGTGAGGAGCTTTCCCCTCAACACGTCACCGAAGTGTACCGTATTGGCACCAAAAAGAACGGACAAGATAAACAAAACTGACACGTATATCCTAACTTTTGCTACACCTACCCTTCCAAAGGAGGTCCGAGCAGGCTTCCACGTGCTCAGGGTCCGGCCGTATGTCCCTAATCCTAGGCGCTGTTTTCAGTGTCAGGAATTTGGGCATACGAAGCTGCGATGCCGTGGTAAGCCGACCTGTGCGGATTGTGAACAAGAGGCTCACGAAACACCATGTGAGTCTCCGAAGTTCTGCATAAACTGCAAGGGTCCACACTCTGCCTGGTCTCGGGCCTGTCTGAAATGGAAGGTAGAAAAAAAAGTCCTGGAGATTCAATCCGAAAAGAAGATCTCATATGCACAGGCACGCAAGGAATACGCATCTAGTCAGGCTCCGGTATTCCAAACATCATACAGCCAGATTGTCAGCCAAAACATTAACTGTCCCAATTGCCATTGCGCAGTTAATCTCGCTAAGACGTCATCGCGACCTGTGCCATTGGTCTCTGCTCGAGACATCCGTATTGAAAACGCGCCAACCAAGGTGTCACCGAAATTGTCGATAGGAGCACAACTGCCACCTAAGTCGTCTTCCCCACCTGTACCACCCAGGAGGGCTCCTCGGAACCCCCTCCCCTCCCGAGCCTTACACGGGGAACACCCCCGAGCCCCCCTTGGGGAAATAAATTACGTGAGGCCTATGTTGAGTCGCTCATTCTCGCCTCTGGGCCACCAGAGCCCGGGATGAGTGGCGAAACAGGTGAGGCCGTAAAGGCGAGTCCCACTCGTGCCTTGAAGAAGGACCAGCGAGTGACCGCCGAAATAAATAATATTAAAAAAGCGACGAAGGCCTTAACAAAGCCTTCGCGCAAGGATCCGACTACCCAGTCTCTCCAAAATAAACCAAAGCCTCTCCTGAAGCGGGAGGTCCAGGAGAGACTGGGAAAGGCAAGAGGACCTAAAAAGGCCCTCAACCAATTTTTATTATTAAGGGATAGTGACATGGATTGCGAGGATAACTAAATATTATATTAACTAAGTATGACGCTACTACAATGGAATTGTAGGGGTTTCTATGCTCGACTAGATGAAATTAAACAACAAATTTCTTCCCTGCATCCTTCCATCTTGTGTTTGCAGGAGACCCACTTCCGCCCAAATGACAACCCGATGCTTCGTGGGTACGATGTGTATCGTACCGACAAGCCTTTCTTTGATCGGGCTAGCGGAGGTGTGGCTATATTCGCACGAAGCAATATATATCACACAAATATTAATATTGTTTCTGATCTCCAAGTGATTGCTGTCAGAGTCTCCCTCCCTTTAGAGGTAACAATATGTTGCATCTACCTCCCACCGGGAGAGCGTGTTCCTAAGAGGACCCTAGAGGCCCTCTTTATACAACTTCCCGCCCCCTATATCATCTTGGGGGACTTTAATGCGCATAACCTGGTGTGGGGGTCCAATATTACTGACGCACGTGGGAGGATGGTAGAGGATATTCTTGTCTCGGGAAACCTGGTGTTAATGAACACCGGGACCCAGACACACTTCTCTACCTTTAATGGTGTATCCTCTGCCATCAACCTAACATTTTGTAGTCCCGGGATCGCTGCCCACTTCCTTTGGGAGGTCCACTCGGACCTATGTGGCAGTGATCATTATCCCATTCTGCTCTCAACACTTGAAGATCCTCCCAGTACAGCGCGGATACCCCAATGGGTGCTAAAACGTGCTGACTGGGATAGATTCCGCGAGCTCGCTGTATTTGGTGAATCCCAACATCCTGACGTCGATATTAAGGCCGGGCATTTTACTTCGACGGACATCGCGGCGGCGAGTGCTTCCATCCCTAAATCCTCGCCAAATCCGCGTCACCGTCCTGTTCCCTGGTGGAACGAGGAGTGTCGGTTGGCTGTGTCTGATCGTCGAAGGGACCTTCGCCTCTTTCATCGACGTCCAACTTTGGAGAATCTGGAAACATTCCGGATTCTACGTGCTCGAGCTCGCCGTGTTATTCGAGAAAGCAGAAGAGATTCTTGGAGACAGTTTATTTCTACCCTTACAATTACCACTCCCACAACTAAGGTTTGGGACAATATAAGTAAATTAAGTGGTAACAAAAATTCCATTAATAGTATACCTGCCCTCATGTCTAACGGTTCGCTTGTCTCCTCCCCTGTGGAGGTCGCCAATGTATTGGGCTCGATGTTCGCCGCTATTTCTAGCACTGCGAACTACTCTAAAGAGTTCGCGGTGCATAAGTGGAGCATCGAGCGCCTTACTATTGATTTTGGCCAAAGTCGGGCGGAGGATTATAACTCCCCCTTTAGTAAAGAGGAACTTACCTATGCCCTGTCCCAGGCGGGCAATACAACTTCTGGCCCGGATGATATCCATTACAAAATGTTGCGCCAACTGTCCCCTGCTGGACGGGCGTTCCTCTTAGATTTCTACAATTGTGTTTGGGAATCTCGTCAATTCCCAACACTGTGGAGGCAAGCAACCGTTATCCCAATATATAAAAGTGGCAAGGATAAATTAGAGCCAACTAGTTATAGACCGATAGCCTTACTAGCTGTGTTTGCAAAATATTAGAAAAAATGATAAATAAACGACTTATATGGTGTTTAGAATCCCGCAATCTGCTATTCAATATTCTATGTGGTTTTCGCCGTAATCGATCCACGGTGGATCATCTCGTCCGTCTTGAGACTGCTGTTCGTGACGCCTTTCTCCATAAACAGCATCTTTTGGCTGTTTTCTTTGATTTGGAGAAGGCGTACGATACCACATGGCGTTACGGCATCTTAAAAAACCTTTTTAATTGGGGGTTCCGGGGGAACCTCCCTATCTTTATAGCTAATTTTATGTCAAATAGACAATTTCGGGTAAGGTTAAACAACACCTTATCCGATGCTTTTATTCAAGAAAATGGGGTCCCACAGGGCAGTCCTTTGAGCTGTACGTTGTTCGCTATTGCTATAAATAGCATTGTAGACAACGTGCGCTTACCTGTTCGTTCATGCCTTTTTGTTGATGACTACGCAATTTATTGCAGTTCATCAAGTCTCCACAGGGCTGAACGACAGATACAACTCGCTGTAAACAATCTATGGTTGTGGGCATCTCGTAATGGCTTTCGTTTCTCTGCGGCCAAGACGACTGTTGTCCACTTCCATAGATTACGCGGAATACAGCCAGCCCCCAATATTTTAATGAACAACGTTGTTTTACCTGTCTCCGAGACCGTAAGGTTCCTGGGACTTTTATTCGATTTTAAACTAACTTGGATCCCCCACATCAAAGACCTGAAAGCGAGGTGTGTTAAAGCTTTGAATTTACTTAAAGTTGTGAGTGGTCGCTCTTGGGGTGCTGATAGGGAAACCTTGATGCGCCTCTATAGAGCCTTGGTGAGATCAAAACTTGATTACGGCAGTTTTGTACATGGTTCCGCTAGACCCTCGGCGTTAAAGATGCTCGATAGCGTCCACCATGCTGGCATTCGACTGGCTACTGGTGCTTTTCGTACCAGTCCAGTCGTCAGCATCTGTGCTGACGCCGGTGAGCCCCCTCTTTCTTACCGGCTGTCTTACCTCCTGGCATCTTACGTGTCGAAACTGCATTGCATGCCAAATAATGTTGCTTACCGCCCTGTGTTTCATCCACCTAACCGTGTCTTGTATGAAACTAAATGGCGTAGTACAAGGCCGGTTGGGATCCGGATGCTATCGGTTTTCGACACGTGTGTGATTGTCCTGCCAAAGGCTATCCCCACATCACCAGGTCGAGTTTCTCCCTGGAAGATACGCCCTCCGAAATGCCATTTTGATCTTGCCAAGTTCCCTAAAGCGACCACCCCAAACTTTGTATATGAGAGGACTTTTAATGAGCTCCTCTCCACTCGCTTTCACGGATTTGAGCGCATCTACACTGATGGCTCTAAATCTGGAGTCTCCGTGGGATGTGATTTTGTTGTGTAAGGATCCAATTTTAAATTTGGTTTACCTAATGAAACCAGTGTTTTTACAGCTGAATTATATGCCATTTTTAAATCGTTGTGTTTTGTGTACCGAAGTAGTCACCGTTCTGTCCTCATCTGCACGTATTCCATGAGTGCTCTGTTGGCATTGTCCACTCTCTACTCGTGGAATCCTCTCGTGCAGATGATTCACGAACAAATTTTAAAAATTGATTCATTAAGCACCCGGCTCGCCTTTTGCTGGACTCCTGGTCACGCCGGTCTTTCAGGAAATGAACTGGCTGACCAGGCGGCCAAGGAGGCAGCACGCCTGCCTCCTGAGGCGAGTCTGGGTGTCATGTTTTTAGACCTCAAGGGTTGTGTTCGGCGTGGGGTCTTACGCACCTGGCACGAGCAGTGGGTCTCGACCCCTGCTCAGAACAAGCTGCGGTCCATCAGGGATGGTGTGTCGCGGTGGCCCTCTTCTATACGAAAGTCTAGAAGAGATGAGGTCATCGTGACGAGACTCCGCGTCGGGCATACTTCATTGACCCATAGTTTTTTACTAAGAGGGGATCCACCTCCAGTGTGTGAGTTTTGTGATACTCCCCTTATTCTGCATCACATTTTGGTGGAGTGTCGCAAACTAGCCCCTATCTGCCTGGCTCTTTATTTTAAAGGTGACCTACGTTTTTATTACGCGATAGCGCGGATGGAGTTATTTGTTTACTCCGTTTTATACGCCAGGCGGATCTTTTTAATGCCATTTGAGTCACTTTTATAAAGTGTCTCTTTTGGATATATCTCATATTGAGATCTTTTTAACGGTTTTATTACAATTTAACATGTTGTTTTGTCTTTTTAAAGTATTATCATTTTAACATGTTTTGTCTTTTTAACGTGTTATATTTTAATATGTTTGTTTTGTCTTTTTATTGGAGTGATACACTTGTGGTTTTTTTTAGCAGGTGTATCACTTATTTTATATCAAGAGGCCATTTGAGCACTCCTATGGAGTGTCTCAGATGGTGAATGTTTTATCCTTTCCCCTATGGGGATTTTATTATGTTTTTAATATATTTCAAGGCCCTAATGACCTAGATGTGTCTATGGGCCGTTAAACAATAATAATAATAATATAATAATACTCACCTGATGAAAGCCTCGAGGGGTGTCAACTCGTGTGATTGGGAAAACATTTTGATTGTTAGAAATCCCTCTTCTATCACGCCTTGGGGAAGAAGCGCGAGGGTAATCATCATTCCAACCACTTTCTTTGCACTTGGGTTAGTTGAATAAAAGTTCGCTAGTCCCAATGTTCGGACCTTTCGAAGAATAGCCTGTGGATTTAAAAAAAATCTATTTGAACAATTCAAAATCACAAATAACTGATTGAAGTAACACAATTTTAAGATGTCACTGTTTTCTAAGCTATATAAAATAAAAATAATGAAAGCCTATTTGTGTTATTTTTGTTTTTTATTGAGTAAATATAATTATTATAGAACAGATAGAGGCCTTGCTATGTTAGGTTTTAAATATTGGAGTAGTGAACATTACAAAGGGGAAAAAATATATTTGAGTAGTATACAGTCTGTGGAGTTTATAAGGTAGCAAATTACTGTTGAACTTCTGTGCTAGGGGTCCGTGGCTCAATCTTCGGACCCGGCACAGATTGATCTGATTACCAAACCCTTTCTTCACCTTTTGACAAGACGTGTATTAATCACAACTTGTGAATGTGTGGAATGCCAGGCCTCCACCGTTGTTCGGATCCCACGTTAAACTGTAGGTCCTCCATTTCATCTCACAACCACCCTACTATCACACATTAGCGTAAGTGCATACAACCTGAACGGGCAGAAAGATGTGGTGGAGTACCTACAGCTTAACGTGGAATCCGAACCACGGTGGATGCCTGGCATCCCACACATTAGTGAACAGTTTATTTCTTTAAGTAACAGTCTTGGACTTAATAGATCTTTTGTTTATATCAAATCATTTGAGGAAAGAAATTAAACCCTTAAAGATAACTGTTAAAAAATACTTCCAATATTTTTTTGTAACAGTAGTTTAATTGAAGTTATTCATCTTAAGCTCTTATTGTAAATGACACCATACAAACAGGGCTTAAAAAAATGAGGATAGTGAAATCAAAGTAGCATTTGTTGGAATAGGGCAAAAGCCGTTATATTTTTTTAAAGTACCAATAGGTTTGTATATATAAACAATTAAAAAGTGTAAATTAACTTGTAGCATCGGATGGCGTACCATAGACCCTAAACAACAACAAGGCGCTGACTTACCCAGTTTGCCCGCTGCCCGAGGCTCCATGCAAGATAGACACAAGTCGGACGTAACTTCGCGTGACCGAAACAAATCTAATACTAACTTGAAGAATGGGGCGCAAATCGGCGACGCCCGTAAAGTGGACTGACTGACGCAATGCGGATATCCACATCGTGAAGATTCCCGACCGGCCACGAACTTCCCCGAAGTTCGTTTTAGGCATGCGCAATATGTTCCCTGGCGATCCTAAATGTTTTCCCCCCCAATGTCTCCCTTCTTTTCCCCCTCTGTGGCAGATTGTATTTATACGGGCATCTGAGCCTACTATCAAGACAATTGGGCCTTAACCGTACTAGGAGTAGGAGAAGCTCCGGCTTCATTCGTATTATAATGTAAGATCTAAATTATTTTCTGGCAACTCTAACTTAGCTTTGTATTAATATTAATTATTCTAAATTCAGTTTTGACGTCATTTCAATTTATCTCAAAATATGGAGCATTGTAGTAAATTTAATGTGACCTCGTTGGTATCACAATGCGAATCGAGTCGTAATCCTTGCTGGATAATAATCGATTATTAACTTTTGAGAGATATCGATTTTCTTTCATCAATATAGAATGTTTGTTTTTTAACTCGATATTTCTGTGAGAAATATTTAAATGCATGTTCGCGGGAACATTGAGTTGGTTGAACTTAGGATTAAAACTTTTGTACCTTTGCTATAGACTCGTGACTATTTATTGTTATAAATTATTCGGAGTAAATTTGTGGATACCAAATTAGGGTATTTTTCTTATGTTTAGTTCAAGGAGGTTATTAAGTGTAAATACGCTTTGGTATTTAACTGTTAAGATATAAACCATATTATTTTAAGCTTTCTCTTGTAACCTATCTTAATCATCACAAACATTATGACAGCCATTAAAAAAAGAAAAGGGAACCAAAGCCTATAAATGTTTTGTAGCCTATCTACTCTGTCAACGCTAAAGTAAAGTAAATGATTATTTGTTTGTTATGAACTTTCTAAAATCTACTGATAATACTATAGCATTTTTACGACGTTTTGGTGAAAACCATAAATATTATACAATTGTATATATTACAACTATATTTGATGTTCAATATTTAATCCTTTTAAATAAATTTGATATTCTATATTCTACAAATATCTTCTTGACGTGCCCCCCTGCGGGACGGGGTTTAGAATAGTCCCGCAGTAACCCCTGCTTGTCGTAAGAGGCGACTAAAAGGGGAGGCATCTGTGCAGGATGTACCTCGTGCAGGACAACCCTATCCTACATCTTTCCTTTCACTTTCTTTTTGTTTTCCTTCTCTTTCTATTTTCCTTCTTCCACCTTCTCTTTCCTTACTTCTTCCTTCCTTCTTTCTTCCCTTCCCCTGCCGTTAAATCCTGCACAGAGACCTTTGGCCCCTTTGTTGACGACCTTGGCATCTAACACGGCTCTTCTCGGGTTAATATTGGATACCACCGCTTTGAGCTCCTGAGTGAAAGTGCGCCGGTTGTAATATCTTGGTAGAAGGGCCTTAGGGATGACAACCGGGTACCCTACCTTGAGAAAAGACCGGTTGCGTTCATGAGGGTTCCGGACGTAAAATTGGCACTTTCCTGCATACACTTGGTGCGGTGACCTCTCTTCCGGCGATGCTCCATATGAAGGTTGTCATGTCTAGCGTCGTATGGAGCCTCTCGTCGGAAGAGTTAACAGGGCCCTATGTGGTAGAACCAACTGGGATCAACCTGGGTCTACGATCCGAGTACTATTGCAGGTTGTCCTCCCACTCATGACTGAGTCCATTGTCACAGCTGACACCTTACTGTCCGCTGGCACCGTACTGCCAAGTTCTGCTGGCATCTTACTGCCCGGCCCCTCACAGGGCCGTATTAATGATAAGAGGCGGAAACGGGTAAGGCCGTCCAGCCCTGTTTTGATAAAAAGCCAGGAAGTGGTGAGGCCCCAGCCCCGCTTCCTGGTGATGTCTCGAGTGAGTGAAAGTGAAGATCTAAAACGTGTCAGCCCATTTATCCTCGAAAGAGTGATAAATGGAGCAGCAAAATCTGACGTCTTAATAAGGAAACTGCGTGATGGCACCATTATGATTCAGACTATGACCGACACTCAATCCACAAATATTATGGCGATCTCCGAAATACCGGTGAGTAATATGGCAAATATAAAGGTGAAGGTAGAGCCCCACAGGTTCCTCAATGTTTGCAGGGGAGTGGTCACTTGCTATGACCTCGACTGTGTAAGCGTTGAGGATATCTGTGAGGAGTTTTCCCCCAGCATGTCACCGAGGTCTACCGGATCATTAACAAAAAGAACGGACAAGAGAAAAAGACGGATACATATATCCTCACATTTGCGACTCCCATCCTCCCAAAGGAGGTTCGAGAAGGCTTCCACGTGCTCAGGGTCCGGCCGTATGTCCCTAACCCTCGGCGCTGTTTTCAGTGCCAGGAATTTGGGCATACGAAGCTGAGATGCCGTGGAAGGCCAACCTGTGCGGATTGCGGACAGGAGGCTCACGATACACCGTGTGAGTCTCCTAAGTGCTGCATCAACAGCAAGGGTCCGCATTCTGCTAGGTCTCGGACCTGTCCGAAATGGAAGGTGGAGAAAAAAGTCCTGGAGATCCAATGTGAAAAGAAGATCCCTTATGCCCAGGCCCGCAAGGAATATGTATCCAGTCAAGCTCCGGTATTTCAGACATCTTATAGTCAAATTGTAAGCCAGAACATAAATTGCCCCAACTGTCATTGCGCAGTTAATATCGCCAAAACGCCTACACGACCTGTGCCAATCGTCTCTACTCGAGACACTAAAAGACAGCCAGCACCATCTATGGTGGTGCCAAAATTAGTACATGGGGCGACACCCCCGCCGAAGTCGCCTCCACCACCTTTACCCCCGAGGAGGCCACCTCGGGGAAACCCCCAACCCCTCCAAAACCTCCTCGTGGACCTCCTCCGAGTCCTCCTCGAGGAACCCCGCTGACCCCCACTCGAGGAACACCCCCGAGTCCTCCTCGGGGTCCTAAACCATCTGCGACCGTTGTCGAGCCGCTCAACCCCGCCTCAGGAACGCCGGAGGTCGGGATGAGTGGTGGTACAGGCGAGGTCGCAAAGGCGAGTCCCACTGGTGCCTTGGGGAAGGACCAGCGAAGGACCGCCGAAAAAATAACTTTAAAAAAAGCGTCGAAGGCTTTAACAAAGCCTTCGCGTAAGGATCCCCCGTTCCAGTCTCTACAGGACAAACCAAAGCCTCTCCTGAAGCGGGAGGTCCAAGAGAGATTGGGAAAAGCAAGAGGATCTAAAAAAGTCCTCAATAAATTTTTATTTTTAAAGGATAGCGTTATGGATTGTGAGGATATTTAATTAAATTATATATTAATAAATAATGTCGCTACTACAATGGAATTGTAGGGGTTTCTATGCTCGTGCAGAGGAAATTAAACTACTAATTTCTTCCCTGCATCCTCCCATCTTGTGTTTGCAGGAAACCCACTCCCGCCCAACTGACAACCCGATGCTTCGTGGGTACGATGTATATTGTACCGACAAGCCACTCTTTGATCGGGCTAGCGGAGGTGTGGCTATATTTGCACGTAGCAACATATATCATAAGTTTATAAATATTGTCTCTGATCTCCAAGTGATTGCTGTCAGAGCCTCCCTTCCTATGGAGGTAACCGTATGCTGCATTTACCTCCCACCAGGTGAACGTGTTTCAAAGAGGACTCTAGAGGCCCTCTTTATACAACTTCCCGCCCCCTATATAATCTTGGGGGACTTTAACGCGCATAACCTGGTGTGGGGGTCTAATTTTACAGACACCCGTGGGAGGATGGTAGAGGATATTCTTGTCTCGGGAAACCTGGTGTTAATGAACACCGGGACCCAGACACATTTCTCCACCTTTAATGGTGTATCCTCTGCCATCGTCCTAGCCCTATGTAGCCCCGGGATTGCTGCTCACTTCCTTTGGGAGGTTCACTCGGACCTATGTGGCAGCGATCACTTTCCCATTCTGGTTTCACAAGTTAAAGATCCTCCCAGTAAAGCAAAGTTCCCCCAATGGGTTCTCAAACGTGCTAACTGGGATAAATTCCGCGAGCTCGCCGTATTCGACGAACCCCATCCTCCTGACGTCGATGTTAAGGCTGGGCAATTTACTTCGACGGCCATAGCGGCGGCGAGGGCATCCATCCCTAAATCCTCGCCAAACCCGCGCCACCGTCCTGTTCCCTGGTGGAACGAGGAGTGCCGGATGGCTATTTCTAACCGTCGAAGGGCCCTACGTCTCTTTCATCGACGTCCTACTTCGGAGAATCTGGAGTCATTCCGGATTCTACGTGCTAGAGCTCGCCGTATCATTCGAGAAAGCAGAAGAGAGTCTTGGAGACAGTTTATTTCTACCCTTACTATTTCCACTCCCACAACCAAGGTTTGGGATTACATTCGTAAAGTACGTAGTAGCAAAAATAACATTTATAACATACCCGCACTTATGTCAAACGGTTCACTTGTCTCCTCCCCTGTGGAGGTCGCCAATATATTGGGCTCGATGTTCGCCTCTATTTCTAGCACTGCGAGCTACTCTAACGAGTTCGTGGTGCATAAGCGCAGCATCGAGCGCCTTACTATTGATTTTGGCCAAAGTCGGGGGGAGGATTATAACTCCCCCTTTACTAAAGAGGAACTTACTTATGCCCTGTCCCATGCGGGCAATTCAACTTCTGGCCCGGATGATATCCATTATGAAATGTTGCGCCAACTGTCCCCTGCTGGACGGGCGTTCCTCTTAGACCTCTACAATTGTGTTTGGGAATCTCGTCAATTCCCAACACTGTGGAGGCAAGCAACCGTTATCCCAATATATAAAAGTGGCAAGGATAAATTAGAGCCAACAAGTTATAGACCGATAGCCTTAACTAGCTGTGTATGCAAAATATTAGAAAAAATGATAAATAAACGACTTATATGGTGTTTAGAATCCCGCAATCTGCTATCCAATATTCAATGTGGTTTTCGCCGTAACCGATCCACGGTTGAGTATCTCGTCCGTCTTGAGACTGCTGTTCGTGATGCCTTTCTCCATAAACAACATCTTTTGGCTGTTTTCTTTGATTTGGAGAAGGCGTACGATACTACATGGCGTTACGGCATCTTAAAAAACCTTTTTAATTGGGGGTTCCGGGGGAGCCTCCCTATTTTTTTAGCTAATTTTATGTCAGATAGACACTTCCGGGTAAGGTTAAACAACATCTTATCCGATGATTTTATTCAAGAAAATGGGGTGCCCCAGGGAAGTCCTTTGAGCTGCACGTTGTTCGCTATTGCGATAAATAGCATTGTAGACAACGTGCGCTTACCTGTTCGTTCATGCCTTTTTGTGGATGACTACGCAATTTATTGCAGTTCATCAAGTCTCCACAGGGCTGAACGACAGATACAACTCGCTGTAAACAATCTATGGTTGTGGGCAGCTCGTAATGGTTTTCGTTTCTCTGCGGCCAAGACGACTGTCGTCCACTTCCATAGATTACGCGGAATACAGCCAGCCCCCAATATTTTAATGAACAACGTTGTTTTACCTGTCTCCGAGACCGTAAGGTTCCTGGGACTTTTATTCGATTTTAAACTAACTTGGATCCCCCACATCAAAGACCTGAAAGCGAGGTGTGTTAAAGCTTTGAATTTACTTAAAGTTGTGAGTGGTCGCTCTTGGGGTGCTGATAGGGAAACCTTGATGCGCCTCTATAGAGCATAGGTGAGATCAAAACTTGATTACGGCAGTTTTGTATATGGTTCCGCTAGACCCTCGGCGTTAAAGATGCTTGATAGCGTCCACCATGCTGGCATTCGACTGGCTACTGGTGCTTTTCGTACCAGTCCAGTCGTCAGCATCTGTGCCGACGCCGTTGAGCCCCCTCTTTCTTACCGGCGGTCCTATCTTCTGACATATTACGTGTAAATACTATATTGCATGGCGCAGCATGTTGCCTATCGTCCTGTGTTTCATCCCCTAACCGTGTCTTGTATGAAACTAAATGGCGTAGTACAAGGCCGGTTGGGATCCGGATGCTATCGGTTTTCGACACGTGTGGGATAGTCCTGCCAAAGGCTATCCCCACATCACCAGGTCGAGTTTCTCCCTGGAAGATACGCCCTCCGAAATGCCATTTTGATCTTGCCAAGTTCCCTAAAGCGACCACCCCAAACTTTGTATATGAGAGGACCTTTAATGAGCTCCTCTCCTCTCGCTTTCACGGATTTGAGCGCATCTACACTGATGGCTCTAAATCTGGAGTCTCCGTGGGATGTGCTTTTGTTGTGGAAGGATCCAATTTTAAATTTGGTTTACCTAATGAAACCAGTGTTTTTACGGCTGAATTATATGCCATTTTTAAATCTTTGTGTTTTGTTTACCGAAGAAGTCACCGTTCTGTCCTCATCTGCACGGATTCCATGAGTGCTCTGTCGGCATTGTCCACTCTCTACTCATGGAATCCCCTCGTGCAGATGATACATGAGCAAATTTTTAAAATTGATTTATTAAGCACCCGGCTCGACTTTTGCTGGATTCCTGGTCACGCTGGTCTTCCAGGAAATGAGCTGGCGGACCAGGCAGCCAAGGAGGCAGCACGCCTGCCTCCGGAGGCGAGTCTGGGTGTCATGTTTTTAGATCTAAAGGGTTATGTTCGGCGTGGAGTCTTACGCAACTGGCACGAGCAGTGGGTCTCGACCCCTGCTCAGAACAAGCTGCGGTCCATCAGGGACGGTGTGTCGCGATGGCCCTCTTCTATACGAAAGTCTAGAAGAGAGGAGGTCATCGTGACGAGACTCCGCGTCGGGCATACTTCATTGACCCATAGTTTTTTACTAAGAGGGGATCCACCTCCAGTGTGTGTGTTTTGTGATACTCCCCTTATTCTGCATCACATTTTGGTGGAGTGTCGCAAACTAGCCCCTATCCGTCTGGCTCTTGATTTTAAAGGTGACTTACGTTTTTTATTACGCGATAGTGCGGATGGAGTTATTTGTTTACTCCGTTTTATACGCCAGACGGATCTTTTTAATGCCATTTGAGTCACTTTTATAAAGTGGCTCTTTTGGATATTATCTCATATTGAGATCTTTTTAACAGTTTTATTACAATTTAACATGTTGTTTTGTCTTTTTAACGTATTATCATTTTAACATGTTTTGTCTTTTTAACGTGTTATATTTGGATATGTTTGTTTTGTCTTTTTATTGGAGTGATACACTTGTGTTTTTTTAGCAGGTGTATCACTTAATTTATACCAAGAGGCCATTTGAGCACTTCTATGGAGTGTCTCAGATGGTGAATGTTTTATCTATTTCCCCTATGGGGATTTTATTATGTTTTTAATATATTTCAAGGCCCTAATGACCTAGATGTGTCGATGGGCCATTAAACAACAATAATAATAATAATTCTTGACGTGATTTATAATATAAGATTTTCCCACCATACCCTAGGTATACGAGAGTATATTTAAGTAAGTTTTCTAATATGGTGAACATGATGAGCAGTATATATTCTTTACCTTCTCTTGAGATGGACTATCCATATGTTTTACTCTGCGACAGGTGGGAGTTGCGAGATCTGATGATTTGAATGTTGTCTTTATACCTTGAAAAGACAGAACTCCTTGCATTCACTCCTGATGTCCCCCCTTTTTTGTATGTACCTTTCTTGTAGTTTGAGCCTCCCCCCCATTAGGACGGTTCAAACTGGTTTGTGAGATGTTTAGGTTAAAATACGTTCAATGTTGCATGGGCATAACAAGGACTACTGTGTTACCTAAAGTGTAGACCAGCTTACACATTTGCCTATAAATAATGTACATTTAAAATTTTACCAAAGCCTGTTGTTCACCGACCTGTGAAAAGTGAAACCAGCAACCAATGTGCTTGGTTGTTGGAAAGTGTTTGGCCACAGACACCTTTATAGCGGATTCATAATCGCTGATTATGAATTTCGGGCTTAGATCGAGGAGAATCATTTTCAGATGTATGAATAATGTATCATAGGCCTGTACAGTCCGACCCTTCATCAACGCAAACACTACAGGGTATGCCTGAAATGATAAACAACTTACATTTTTTTAAATATTAACTTTCTAGGTTATATATTCTCATATATTAATACAATTTTATTTCAAAATTTTCAACAAATTGTGACTGTAGGCTCTATTGCAAAGTTAATAATTTTAAATACATGTCCCTACTGATATCCTCACCTTGCGCCAAGGTGTAAGTAAAAGTTACTGTGTATACACAAACAAGGACAACCTAGTCGGAAGGTGTACCAGTTAGAGAAATACATAGTATGGAGGAGATTAGGAATAGACATTATTGTGGTTACTTTGATAAGAGTTGTAAAGTAACATCATTGGCAGAGTAACATACTGAGGCCAGCACGAGACAGAGCTAGGCATAATGGCCAGCACTTAGCATGGCTAGTAGCATCCAGAGTATGAATCAGGACCCAGACTAGGCTAGGATATGGAGCAGTATGGAGCAGTAGTGCAAGGGTTTGAGGCCATCTAAAAAAAACCCACACACACCACACACACACACACACACACACACACACATGTAATAATTAAAACGCTAGCCTGATAAGAAATGTCTATACGCCATCGTAAGGGTGATATTATTTTAATAATTAGTTATATTATTTTATAAATTAAAAGTTCTGGTGTTTTTTTATAGTCTTTTATTTTAATTTTAAATGAATAAACTGTTTGCTTTTAGCTAGATATCACACGCATTTTATATTTTGATAAAAGCCTGACTATTGCGTTAAATGAATCTTAGCTATACGTGTTCTTGTCGAGAAGGAAGGATCACCAGCAGTGAGAGATGTGCGCATTTCAAGGGGTATATCAAGCGACATTTCCTTCTCGAAGCTTCCTAGAAGAAAAGGGGTGAGGTCATCCAGGTGCGTCTCTTTCCACGGAAAGTGCGTTGTCTTTTTAAATAGAGACGTAGAAGGATTTCACCACACCTTACAACTCGACAGTTCTACACAAATAAATTTTACAGCCCGCTTGAATATTAAATATAGTAATTTTGAATATAGATTTGAATAATAACATATTGATATGTATAATTTCATATCATTACAGTTACCCCCCTAATTGCTGGAAAGATTGAACGTGTGTGATATCTAACAGCAATTACACAATGTACAAGTTTCTTATAAATACTTCAAATTGAATATACAGAACAAAATTATTTTTAAGTACAATTGTTGAGTTAAGGTTTGTCCTCAACCATACTTTCTCTCTTGAAATTCCTTTGTTACATAAAACAAAACAGAAAAGTCTTTTTTTTTTTTACAGTGTCACACTAAAATAAATTTTTTTATTATGTTTTTTTAATAGCATTATTCAGAAAATCTTAGTTCTAAAATATTTAACCAAAATTACATTTTATTTACTTAATACAATATATTTGACATATTTAATATAATATGTTATACAATGTAGATAAAACCCTTAATTTAATTGTTTTATTACACAATGTTTTAAATTATCTATCTCAATATTCATTGATCGATCCTCCTTAACATCATGGTTATTATCCATTGTTCTTTAACATTGTTTTAATCAAATCGATTTGATTTTAATTAAGTTAACTTTATTTTATTTTTTTAATAGGACTTTAATTAAATCAGTCTTTGCTCCAGCTATTTTTTTATTTTATAGGCCCAAAACAAAATATTTGACATTCTCCTTTACTTCACCGTTGAATACTTTTATCTAGTTTTTTTATTAACTATATTGTTTTAATTTGTTTACGAAACACACCAGAAAATCTCATCAAACAACTTTAATTCCTTCCCTGGTATAGGTTTAAACAAAATGAATTACGTCGACTATTATCTTACCTTTCTTCAATGACGTAGACTCACATAAATAGATTTTATGGGGCAATTCCTCCCATATATATCTATATTTATTTTGAACGACTTAACTCACCTTAAGGTATATTGGATCAACGACGGAGCTCACCTTATTTGGTGCAATTAGGATCAACGACGAATTCTTCACCTTCAACTGGTGTTATCTTCCACGAAGACTAGATATTAGACCTACGACTATAATTCATATCATTTCATAATTACCTATCCATACCAAGCGAATTTAAAACATAACCTCCTTTTCTTTAGACATCTTGCATTTATGATGGTACTTTACCATGAACGATCATTACTGGATGTCGTAAACAAATATATTTAATTCATATCGATCATTTAGATCGGTCAATTTTTTTTTTTAACTCTGTATCAAAGATTCTTAATACTCGTTCATTTCTTTGGCCTATAAAATTTCTTGCAAATTTTAACATTTTTATTGTTTTGTAATAGGTTCATACCTTGACCCTTGTTTGATACTGCATTTAAATTCTATCTTTAAAATTTCCCGACTGTTACTGATGAGTCGATCTTTTGAATATCATTACTTTTAAGATTCGGATGGACACCTACTATATAAGAACGATAAAGTTGTGCCGGCTATTGCTTAAAAAATATGCATATTAACAACATACGGTTTTTTGCATTGCATTAAACTTGTTAATTTAAAATGAACTATATTAATAAAAAAAGTTACAAGTTAATATTTACATTTTTACAATAAGACGTAATTTCAATTAAATTTAAATTAAATAAAACATGAAATACAAGAATATAGTTTTGAAGTTATCATATTATTATAGAGAATAAGATAATGTTCGATCATACACGACAAATATTTACAATACAATAACGGGCAGAAAATTTGATATTTTCAAATTAAATCATGTCTGAACTGTTGAAAAAGTTCAGTAGCTGCCTGGTAGAATGCTCTGTCCTCGGAAGCGCCTCTCCCTCTCCTCCCCAACCCCTCTTTGGCATCAACTATCTTTTCATATTTTTTTTTCTGTAAGCCATGCTTCTCCCCCTTCCCTTCCAACATTTATTTCTCCTTCAGGTAAAACCCTGGGCTGGTCACTAACTGTCACCTTGTTACTACTATTATCTCCAAACCTCAGTTTTTGAAAAGGTTCCTTTTGTTGTATTTGCATGATCTATGTTAAAAGTTTATTTATAGAGTAGGCTTGATTATGTTTACCTTATCAATAATTTGTGTAACAATCTACAGTGTTTCTTTGATTAGATACAAACTTTTTGTATAGAAATTATGTTTTTTAGCCAAGAAAAATATTCTAGGCGATACTCCCGCAATGGAAACAGAAAATCTGTGTTATACAGCAGGAAACCAACTAAAAAATATTAAAACACTTTGAGAAACACTACCAAAGCAAAAAGCGAGTTAAAAAACAATACCTATTATGTTACTTTTTTGTTTAGTGTTGGTGTTTGTAACATATATATTACCCGCACCAGTGGTTGAGTAGAATAATATGCTAGTATAGCATTGCACTCTATCGCTGTTGTCGGTGAGGTCGAGGTTCGAATCTCGTCCAGGTGAATTAGAGGGGCTTATCACATGTGATTACCCGCCTCGGTGGCGTAGTTGGCTACCGCGCTAGTCGTGTAGAGCCCGACTGCTGAGGACGGGAAGATCGAGGTTCGAATCTCGGTCGGGTGAACTGGGGGGGGGGTGCATTTCCTAAATGGTTTTCCACTCTCCCTCCACGCAAATGCGGGCTCACTTCCCTTAATTCATACTTCCCAATTCCTAATCCATTAGCGTAATTAGTACTTAAAGCGTATAACCCGAACGGGTAGTAAGACGCGGTGCTAAATAATAATAATAATAATAATAATAACATGTGATTTATCAATGGTTTGCCATCCTCTCTATGCGCTAATGCAGGATAACTTCCTCTCAACTACCTTGGTAACCAAAACGGAAGATATAAATAATAGTATGTGGGTCATTTATAAAGGATATTGTATTTTAATTATAAATGTTTGACAAAAAAAAAAGACAACAAATCTAACAATATTATTTCCAATATGCCCAACACGTTCGGTTAATCGACTAAAATTATACAAACATTATTATATGGAATAGGTTAATTATATAAAATAGTATGTAATAAATTAGTTTTAGGGTTATTTTGTCATTAAATCTAAATACATCCCCGAATATCATGTGAATTTCTTGGATGTGATTACGAATACAGATTGGGGGCGGAGGTGGATGTTATTTTCAACATTTGCGCCGGAGTTTACTGACATTACAGCAATAATGTTTGCTTGCATTTGCCCATTTATTTTAAGACATAGTCCCAATAAGTATTTAGTAGCTCACATGATAATAAAAGTGTGTAGGTTACTTTTGTTAACATTTTAAGCTATTGCTATAATGACACTAAATTTAACAAGTTATGTTTATTTAAGATTCGGATGGATATCTACTTTAATATGAGGTTGATTTTGTCTACTGTACCCCACGAAAAAAAAAACCTAACAATAACATACGTTTTTTTCATTCAATTTAACTTGTAAATGGAATATGAAAGATTGCACTAAAAAAATGCAATTTAATATCTACTTTAATACAAGATATATAATTTTATTTAAAAATAAATAAAACTTTAAATACAAAATGATAGTTCAAAATTAAGCATTTTGCTCTGACAAGTAAGAGGATTTTCTACATACAAGACAGTCAAATTATAATGCATTAGACTAGTAACTTGACACTATGGGGATGGAGGGGGTGTAAAGGAGAGACTAGACGAAGAGACAAAGAATTTGTTGTTGTTGTTAAAACCTTTATTTATGAAATGTCAAGATTTAATAAATTAAAATGTCCCACTAGTGGAAGCTGTGTACCAAATTCAACCTTCTAGATAGTGGGGAAGTGAGTTAAATAAGGACTCTGGTCCACGCAAACAAACGGCCATTTCCTGAATGCATAAACAATTGATATAACATTCTCTATCAGACATTATCCTTAGACTATGTCACTGAATTTTATATAATAGGCCTCTGTATAGGACAACTTGTTTAATGTATTAGTGTATAAATGTACATGGTCCCCAAAGGAGAACAAAACAAGTATGCCAGTGAGTGTACGTCCCCACCCCTTACTCTCCCCTAAGAACTTCATGACCTTGATCGCTGGTGTGGATGGAGGGGGTCTACGTTCCTTCTTTGGAGGATATGACTTTCATGATTAATTTTTTCACACTTCATTTAATTTATCATCCCTTATTTCTCCTTCACTCTCACCAAGCCATGCCCTCTCAATGAACTTGCATTTACTGTCTTTTTTATTTTATTTCATATAATTAGTTTTGAGTTACTTTAATTATAGTGTTTTTACGTAAAAGGCCTATTATGGGTCGACACGTAGTTAAAACATCATAATAATAATAATAGTTATTTTAAATATTCTATGGTAAGTTTTCTAACAATAAAGTATAGTTGAAATATGTTACTATAATGCCAACTATTGCTTCATTATTTAAACAACTTTTGCCAGGGTCTTTGGTACCTTCTATTCTTTCCTCCATCATTGCTCATTTAATCACAGGTTGAGAATTTACCAGTTGAGGAGAGAAGTAACAAGTATACCCGCCTCGGTGGCGTAGTTGGCTAACGCGCTAGTCGTGTTGAGCTCGGCCGCCAAGGGCGGTGAGATTGAGGTTCGAATCTCGGTCGGGTGAACTGAGGGTGGCTTTTCCTAAATGGTTTTCCACTCTCCCTCCACGCAAATGTGGGTTTCCCTTCCTCTAATTCAACCTTCACAATTCCCAATCCATTAGCGTAATTAGTACTTCAAGCGTATAAACCGAACGGGTAATAAGACGCGGTGCTAAATAATAACCCTATTGTTTTGAACTGTCGGTTTTATTTCATGTTTTTGAAACAGTTTGAATGAAAAGTAGCTAAAGTATTGTCAGATTATTGCTTATTCTTTTTACAAAATATATATTGAAGTAGTCCATTTTACAATTTCAAAATTCCCCCCTCCTCCCTCTTTTAAGATCTACAAATACTAAAAGTGATTATTTAACGTATAGTTTCAATTCTAAAATATGTTCGAGTATACGAACTTTAATTTGATACTGGCTAAACTAGGGATACACACGCAACTTCCTTTTTAAATTATTGTTATTACTATGATAATATCGTGACTTTAGCGTTAGTGCGTATAGCCCGAATGGGTAGTAAGACATGGTGCTAATAATGATAATGATATACAGTGGGTAATATATAAACTAAATAAAAATGTCACCATTTATTGTAAATAATGATTCCCTTGGGTAACTCAAAAAAATTGTACTTAGGAATTGGAGCCCTTGTCCTTTGACTTGGGACGACATTCTAATAATACACCGAGATTGCGGCTCGAAACTCCACACTACTCCTTAGAGCAGAGGTGGGCAAATTTTATCCCCGAGTACCACATGGACATCTGTGAGGTCTCTAGCTGGCCGCATGTAACAAACGTCTAAATTAATTAAATAATGAACTTTATTATCACGGAAAATTGCATATATTAGTCATATAACCATATAGCTTCGATACAAAAAAAAGTAGCTAATAAAATCTAATGTCATAACAAATAAAACTAAATATGTTATGTACTAATGTTGATACTTAGCCTACCAAATGTTGATTAATAACTACTCAAATTGCCATCGTTAATGGAATTTATGCAACTGTCCAAAATCCTGCACAAGTTTGTCGAAGTCAGGATTCAGCTTGTTCGTCCTAAATCGCGAAACACTTTGTAGATTTGAGGTCTGTTAAGAGAGACCTGTTCTTTGCTTTGTTAATGTTCATGCATGAGAAAGTCTTTTCACAAATATAGGTAGAAGCAAATAACACAAACATCTTTCTGGCAAACGTTTTCAAATTACCAAACTTTTCTCTACAAGTGATGCATACAATTCAGTTAGTTTCATTTTCTTAAAGTCTGCTTAAAGATTGATTAAATCTAACTGGAACTCATTTGATTTGCTCTTACACATGGAACATTATAATCGAGCTTGCTCACTTGTTCAAATGTCTAAAAACATGCACTGATTATCTATTTAATTTGACATTTTTGTTAGTAAAATCATAACAATTTTACAATTGCGTGCGGCCCTCAAGCGGCCCGTGGCCGTAGCTTACACACCGCTGCTTTAGAGAGCATCATCATGATAGCTTTTCTTTGGTTTTGTAGTAAGCAACAAAATTGAAAGGATTAGGGGGGGTGGTGGCGGCCGGGAGTAATGACACTCCGAAAGGGGAAGGGAGAGTATTAGAGGGGAGAGAGGGGTTGGTGTTGTTACTGCCCTAGCTACAGCAGCGCAGCTCCGGTGTGGTGTTAGCACATGGTACTACTTGGAGTAGAGATTTGCCAAACCTCGAGATGTCCATCCGAATCTTAAGGCACTTTTAATGAATTACATACACTACTTTTCTATGATAAACCCTTGATAAATTATTATTATTTATCTAAAACACAGCTTGTCTAGTAAATATGACACACTTAATATAGTAACATTGAAATAATACAACACAAATAATTCCATTTTAATCATTCTTGCTTAACACATTGGTAGTACAACACATAATTCAATATTAATCATCTTTGCTTAATATAATATACAGAATACATAGAATTTATATATTCATAGAACCTTGAACTAATTTATTTATTATCCTTATCTCATTAAAATTATACTTAAAGTTTTACAAAATTTATGATATAATTTAAGACATGTACATAGAAAAAACTATCTTCTATTACAATATAGTCAGAGAAAGAGATAGTGTGAGATAGGTAAAAAAAAAAGTTTATTTTTGTCACTTTCATGTAGAAAAATGCTACCTGCCTTACTGGCCATTATAGTTGTTTACTTTAAACATTTCTTTGTCAAATAAATCCTTTTCTCTGAGAATTGAATATGATGGACAAGGGTTACTCTCCATCTCTTTTTTCTTTTTCTGCTTTGTAACAATACATTTTCTTAGGAAATATTCGTCACATTTCTAGCAACTAAAAACCTGCGTAGCATTTCTAATAACTACAAACCTAAGTCGCATTTAGTTACAAGGTAAATTCATTTCTTCTTTGTGTACAGACAGACCTAGGTTCAATTCTGAACACCTATTACATATTAAAATTATATGATATGAAACTCTCTTTATTTTGACATAACAATGAAATTTGCCAGGCGATTGTGGAATCAATGGACAACATTAATATATATATTAATTATGATTTGCTCATTTTTTATAATAAGGTCTTAATTCAGTCAAATTGTAGTTGCCTTTTATTTGTAACGTAACTGGGTCTCGCACTAGATAAACATTATGACCAATTTGTTTTATAACCTCAAAAGGTCCCTTGAATAAAAGAAAGAATTTCTTTATCTCTTTGTTCAGGCTGGACGATTGTTTATGTGATTTTACCAATACTAGTTGCCCTATTTCATATTTGATAGGCTTAGATATCTTTTTATTATGATATTGAGTTCGTCTTTCTGCTGCACTTCTTAAATTTTCTATAGCCAAGTATAGTTTTGTTTCTCTATCCGGTTCTGTCCTAGGTGGAAAATTAAATATTTCTTCTAGTTTTCTACTAGGTCTAATCCCTTTCATTAGCTCTAGTGGGGTATATCCGGTACTTTCATGAGTTACACTATTTAAACAATCTTCTATTCTTGTAACATAGGACGCCCATGAGGCATGGTTCTGGTGGCAGAAGAGTCTTAAGAATCGTCCAATCTCTCTATTAGCCCTTTCCACACCGTTACTTTGAGGGTGATATATAGAGGTATATTTAACAACTATCCCTTCTTTTGCCATAGCTTCACGCCACTTTTTTCCTACGAACTGTGAGCCATGATCTGATACTATTGTTTGTGGTTTACCTACATCATTAAAATAGCTTTTGATTATTTTATTGGTAATAATAGTTGCAGTAGCCCTTCTGATCGAATATAGTTTTATATATTTGGTACAGATGTCTAAAACGACGAAAATAAATTGCACACCCCTAACACTGGAAGGGAGTGGGCCAAATAGATCAATAAATACTAGTTTTAATGGCTCGTCTGTCAATATATTTTTCATCAAACCCTCATATTTGACATTTGAAATTTTACTTTTTTGGCATACATCACAGCTACGCAATTCTTTTGCAATTGACTTGTACATTTGTGGAAAATTACATGATTCTTGTAATACCTTTTGACACTTTTTAACTCCCACGTGTCCATATTGCTGATGACAACTATCAATTACTACCTCTATTAATTTTTTAGGAATACAGATGGTCCAAATGTTTGTTGACAAGGTTCTTTTAAATAATAAATTATCATGAATTTGGTATCGTTCTTGAATTTCTATTTTGGGGTTATTTTTTTCTAATTCTTCAAATACCAACTTAAGTCTAGGGTCCTCTTTTTGTAGGGTTGGCAATTCCTGTTTGATTTTCCTATCCTGTTCACTACTGGTATTTTTTCTTTGTGCTTATATCTTAAACTCTGAATCAGTGGCGTGTTTAACCACTCCTTGTGCTGGATACCGTGAAATTATATCTGGTACAGTGTGCTCAACACCTGGGACGTATTGAATATTCAAATTGTATTCTTGAAGTAATAAGATCCATCGAGTTAGTCTACCATGCAAAAGTTTACATTTATTTATAAAAATAAGGGCTTTATGATCAGTATATAAATTTGTGGGTCTCCCATAAATATAAATTCGGAATTGATGGCATGCAAATACTATTGCTAATAGTTCCTTTTCTGTGATTGTGTAGTTTAGTTCAGGGCCGTTTAGCACCCTACTAGCAAAGGCTATTGGTCTGTGATCACCCTGTTCGTCTAGTTGAAAGATCTCAGCTCCTATTGCTTCTCCCGATGCATCTGTTGCAACGCACATTGGTTTACTTAAATCAGGTGTTTTAACATCACGGTATTAATGAATTGTTGTTTTATCCTTAGCATTGCAGCATCCTCTACCTCTCCCCAGAACCATTCTTCCTTCTTTCTAATTAGTCGTAACAAGGGGTATACAAGATCAGAGTGATGTTTAGTAAATTTTCTATAGTAATTTATCAGTCCTAAAAATGCCTGAAGTTGTTTCTTATTTCTTGGTGTAGGAAATTCTCTAATTGCTTTTGTTTTTGCTGGGTCTGCAGAAATCCCACCTGCGGAGATTACGTGACCTAGGAAATTGACTTCTTTGCATAAAATTGATGACTTATGTAGATTAACAGTCATTCCCCTTCCTGAAGTTTTTTTAATACCATACTAAGTTGTTCGATATGCTCTTCGTATGTTTTTGATGCTATTAAAATATCGTCTACATATAAGGTTACAAAATTAAGTACTTCTTCTACCAGGACGGCTTCTAACCCTCTTATAAATTTACTGGTTGAGACGCATAATCCAAATGGCATTCTTTTAAAGCAATACGTTCTTCCATTATACATAAATGACGTATACTTTCGTGATTTCTGTTCTAATTCAATTTGCCAGAACGATGATACAAGGTCTAGTGAGGTTAAGTACTGACATCCATCAAACTTCTGTATTAATTCACTGGCAGGGGCGGGGGTTTCATTATCATTTATCAGGATTTGATTTACTCGTCTAGCGTCTAAACATAGTCTAACCCCCCATCTTTTTTGTTTACAACCACTATTGGATTTATTATCTCTGAGCTACACCGCTCAATAATGTCCCAGTTCATCATGTGATTTAAAGTCTCTTCTACGGCCTGCCGTTGACTGTATGATACAGGATACGATTTACAGTTAAAGGGTTCTTGGTTTGACACCTGTAATTGACATTTATAAAATTTGTTTAGCCCTGGTTTTTTAGAAAATATATCTTTAAACTGCCACATCACTTCAAGTAATTTCTGTTTGCGTTCAATAGGAATTTCTACCATCTGGCCTATTTTATCTTCTATTTCCCCCCAGGGTATCTTTGGGTCATCTATGGTTATTTGTCTAACCTCTACCTTCTTTCTAATTATCAAAGAGCTATTATCATTTTTATTAACCACTCCTGTAATATGCATACATAGAAAATTCGATTCTGACTCTCCTACAAATGGAACATTTGTATTATAGGGTTCTTTATTAATTGATATTTGCTTACTTTGAAAATTAACTACTGCATTTAGGCTGACCATCCAATCTGCACCTAAAATTGCTGAGACGTTAAGACCTTCTATAACCAAGAATATAATAGTCATTTCATTTCCCCCTATCTCTACATCCAATAATATCTGTCTTTTTACCTTTTTATTTTTAGCTCCTGTTGCGCACATAATAGTTACATTACTCACAGGGAGTGTGGGAATAGCTTCTTTGGGATTCTGTTTACACAATTGTTCATAGTATTCCCCTGAAATGGCTGTTATTTCAGATCCAGTATCTATGAGAAACTTTATAGTTCTTCCATTAATTTTACCTTCTATTTCAGGTGAGACGGCTTTGCTATGTTTTTTATATTCATTGCCTTCAAAAAGTAAATCTTCTTTTGGGTCACCCTGTAAAATACTATTTATTTTCAAATCACCACAAATATTTTTTTTGACAGTTTTCTAAAGTATCGGCCCTTTCTCTAACTTGAGTGGATGTCATTGTCGGGCAACTCAATGACTTGTCTGGGTAAGTTTTGTCCCGGTTCTTCATGAACAATGACATGGGTTTTTAGTGGGTGTGGTTCTATTTTTTCAAGGTCTGTGTTCATCAGCTGATTTCTTTGTTGACTAAAGTTACCCTTGTGTTCTTTTCTTTGGATTAAGTTTATTCTATCCCCTGGTGGTCTAGAAAACTCTCCCTTGTAATTAGGATTAGAATAATTTCCCTTTTGATTAGGATTAGTGTAATTAGGATTAAAATTGTTTCCCTGATTATTGGAATTTTCCCAAGTTCGATTTCTCGACTCCTGGTTCGATCTCTGGATAGGTCGTGCCTGGTTATGTCTACCCTCCCTATTTAAATGGTTTCCTTCATTTTGAAATGAGCTATCTTGCATGTGTGGTTTTGACCTTTCTCTCCTAGAGCGCTCATCAAATATTTCAAGAATTTCTCTCATTTCAACGCTAGTTTTTACTCTAGCAGCTATAAGAGCATCTTGTATTTCACGTGGGAAGTGATGCAATAACTGATTTACTAATCTTTCCTCGTCAATAGGGATGTCCTGTACCGCCCTCCTTATCCTCTAATAGATAAGGGCAGGCGCACATTACACAAAAGCAAAATAAACATATAAACAATAACAAATGATAGATTGCAGAGGAGCTGACAGGACTGCATAAAAGGGAATAGGCCTTTCTCTCTGGCTTATACCACGATTGTGCTTCCATGAACTCTCCTTAACTATCATCCGCCATGTTGGTACTATGAGAAATGGGGAGGAGGTCGAGAATCTTACGTTTAAAGATATAACTCATTTACCTAGAATTAGTAAATTAAAAGGTTGCATTGAGTATAAGAATGTTTATTATAAAAGATAACAATTGATATATGCAAATGTAAGAAACAACAATGAATAAATAGATATTTTTAAATATATATATGTAGAAGATTGGGTTATGCCCATAAAAATACAGTTGTCATAACGACATAGGTTATGCCCATAATAATACAGTTGTCATAACAACATAGGTTATGCCCATGATAATACAGTTGTCATAACAACATAGGTTATGCCCATAATAATACAGTTGTCATAACAACATAGGTTATGCCCATAATAATACAATTGTCTTAACAACATAGGTTATGCCCATGATAATACAGTTGTCATAACAACATAGGTTATGCCCATAATAATACCGTTGTCATAACAAAGGTTATATACGACCTAAAGATTATTACCAAGTTAAATCTATGGCCCCTTAGGGTCTCTGCGGCAATCCGCAATACAATGAATACAACATCTAGCCACCACAGGCCAACCGTCCGCACAACAATAGCGAAGTTGTATTAACTAACTTGAAAATATTATTGGCAATCAAAGTTTACCACAATACACAGAGAGATCCTCCAAAAATAAATATACAATAAATACCAAAAACTACATAGCCGTACGGGCTATAACAATTCCCACATTAGGTAGGCAACACGCCTTACGTAGATTTAGAGTAACATTACAAAAGGTAAAGTTTCACCATAAATGACAATTATTTGTAGATACAGAAGGGCAAAAAAGAGATTCTACAAATATTACCTACATTAATAGTTAGAATATTTTATGCCATGCCGGGCATACCTTTCCTCGTGATCTAACATATTTACAAAAGACAATATATAATGGTAATCCAAAAATAAATAATACTAGTCCCAAAGTTAATTTTGAATGTACCGGCCGAAATAGAATTTGTACCCAGCATAGATTTCTTTTAAATGAATAATATAAGTTCCAAAGATAATTTTGATGTGTACAGGCCGAAATAGAATTTATACCTTAGAATCATCCTGTCCTAATGTGATTGTCGTATGACACAGTTGAATCAAGTGATCTTACACCACAAACAGAACCCGTATATAAACCGTTATTCTCTGAGGGGAGGGGAACATAGGGGAAACAAAAGAACAATCACACGGAACAGAGGGAAGGGGTCGTAAGTTACCAAGGAAACAACCAGATCATTGGAGGGGCGCTTAGAACGTCACGTGTCAATCACGAGGTTAGTCCCATGATGCAACGGGCGACCTCACGCTCAATTTGCCATACCTTTCACTCGTTTAGTCAGTTTTCACACTCGGTGCAGAAAAAGTGCTCGCGAACAGGGAAGTTGATTTACGAGAGTCGAGACACACTAGCCGAGAAACGGGGCACTTCTTGGTGAGTACAAAGTTGTTTATTCTAGGTGTTGTTCAAATAGTGTCCATTCGCTAGTATATCTTTCATTCTTGTAACGTTGAGTCAAATCAACGTTACAGTCCAAATTCCCTGCCTGCATGGCATATCTATTGTAATAGTCACACATAGGCCCTCGATGTGGATCATACCGGCCTGTAAAAATATCATTTACTAATTTGTCCTGCTTATACACGGACCAAAATCTTTTACGAAAAGGTATCTTTATTGCTTCATATGATGTATATTCAGCCTCGTGATTATTCAGCCACGCTTCAGCGTCACCTACTAACTTTGAATTAAAAAATGATATTTTTTGTGCTTCAGTGAGTTTACTATTTTCAAAAAGTCTATCCATCTTTTTCAAAAATTGTACAGCATGCACCCTATCATTATTTCCACTGAAGGTGGGTACAGATTCCATTAGTTGATTCTGTATGCCTGTACTGGGTAATACTAAGGCACCAGTGGTAATTAGCGTCCCTTTTTCTACTACCTCGTCATATTTTGACTTAGCCTGTTCTAATTGTTGTCGCATTTGTTTGACTGTTTGTGACGTCTTGTCCACAGTCTGTCAGGTTGTCCTTAAATTTGTCCAATTGGTGGTCAACTATTTCCTTTATGTACACATCTGGTACAGTGTGTCCATCAAAGAGGTCATTTTGGAATTTAAGGTTATCACTATATATTTGTTGCTCTTTTTCAACAGTCGCAAACCGTTCTTTTAAATTTTGCACCTGTTCTAGAATTTCATTTTTATTTTTTTCGCAACTTTCCTGAGTAGTTTTTACCTTAGAATTTAAAGAGTCCTGTCTAAACTTCAAGTTTTCCTTTTCATTTTTGAGTTCTTTTATCTGCTCATTCGTCTGCTTTTCTGACTTACTACAGTCTTCTCTAAGCGTCTGTAGTTCGTCTCTTACCTGCATTTGGTCACTTTTAGTCTGTTGTTGTACTTTCTGTAATTTTGTGTCAAAGTCGTTTTGTACTTCTTGAAATTTATTTTGTAATTCCTGTTCTAACCTGTTGAATTGTTCATTTATACCCTTAAATTTTTCATCAAACTTAATGTTTAGTTTCTGATTATTTTCATTGCTTTTATCAACCTTTATTTTTATTTCTTGTAGCTCCTGACTATTTTCGTCGAACCTCTCATCTATTTTCTGACTATTTTGATCTATTTTCTGACTCAACTTTTCACTACTCTCTTTCATTTGCTGCATTAACTGCATTAATACTACATTGAGGTCATTTGCTGAGGTGGTTTGTTGAGCTACTATACCTTCTACCTTTGAAACATTCTCCACCCCCTTAAGTCTTCTTCTTTATGAGCTATTGGTTCAACTACCTTCTTAATTTGTTGTTCACTTTGTTCCTGATCAGATAGTTCTAAACAAGAATGTTCTTTTACTATTGGTTGGGAATATTGTGCTAGGGGAAGGTTATCTTCACTGCTACTACTGTCCGTTTCTTCCATATTTAATGCAATTTTGTTGTTGTTGATGACTTACGTAAGATTCTCCCTGCGTACTTCACCTGAAGTC
This sequence comes from Timema cristinae, assembly GCA_039000515.1. Taxonomy (NCBI): domain Eukaryota; kingdom Metazoa; phylum Arthropoda; class Insecta; order Phasmatodea; family Timematidae; genus Timema; species Timema cristinae. Next base: position 3,570 of record JBCFYV010000907.1, on the reverse strand, counting down.
TAGAAGCTCTGACCTTCTTGTGAAGCTACCTGATTTGGAAGTTCTCCCTTGGAAGTCACCTGGTTTGGAACTTCTTTTTCCGACGTCGCCTGCTTTGGAACTTCTTCTTAAGTCACCTGTTTTTTGTTGTTTGTTTTTTTAAGTACTTAAGCTGTTTGTGGCACTTTCACTGTTCTTTGAGCACTCACTTTCACTTTCTCGGGTTGTGAACTGAATTTATGTATATATATTTTTTTTTTTAACTCAGCTTATCAGGCCCTCCATGTTGGAAAGCCATTATTGTAATAATTAAAACACTAGCCTGATAAGAAATGTCTATACGCCATCGTAAGGGTGATATTATTTTAATAATTAATTATATTATTTTATAAATTAAAAGTTCTGGTGTTTTTTTATAGTCTTTTATTTTAATTTTAAATGAATTAACTGTTTACTTTTAGCTAGATATCACACGCATTTTATATTTTGATAAAAGCCCGACTATTGCGTTAAATGAATCTTAGCTATACGTGTTCTTGTCGAGAAGGAAGGATCACCAGCAGTGAGGAGATGTGCGCATTTGAAGGGGTATATCAAGCGACATTTCCTTCTCGAAGCTTCTTAGAAGAAATGGGGTGAGGTCATCCAGGTGCGTCTCTTTCCACGGAAAGTGCGTTGTCTTTTTAAATAGAGACGTAGAAGGATTTCACCACACCTTACAACTCGACAGTTCTACACAAATAAATCTTACAGCCCGCTTGAATATTAAATATAGTAATTTTGAATATAGATTTGAATAATAACATATTGATATGTATAATTTCATATCATTACAACACACACACACACACACTTGAAATAAGCATTAGGGTTGAACGAACCTAACCCACCATATGGTAGAATACTTCATATCTATACATATTGATTGCTTTGTTTATACTGGTTCGTAGAACTATCCTGACACTTTAGAACCACAATATTTAAGAGACAAGTGGGTGTCGGCTACCTTCTGCTGGGGTTGTATCAACGCAGGCCCACAGTTGATAGGAGAAAACAATCCCGGGGCAGTAGGGTTAGGAAGTGAGGACTCTTTAAGAAGATGAGGTGGTTACAAATTGCTCTAGGAAACAAAAATTATTTTTTCACAATTACTTTCCATTCAATTTGGCTAATATTTAAAAACCCATATTGTGTAGATAAAGTAAAAAAATATTTTTATTCAAGGAAACTACTCAAACTATTCCTATGCCAAAGCTTTGTAAACAAATCGATAACACTTACGTGATCTTGGGATATCGCCATTATTGTAAGCAACTGCCTGCTTTGGGGGTAAAATCTTAAAAGTTCCATCTATATGGAGCTTTTGGCTGCTTTCCAGGATGTTAATTAATTTTTTATTGATAAATATGGCACTTTCTGCTCCTTCATTTTCTATAATGTAATTAAAAAATGGCTCCCCGGCCACTAGATCATATTTTGATTCAAATTTGTGTAACAACTCTCCATACTCTACTAAAGTATTTGGAATGGGAGGGTTGGTTTGTCTTCGGGCCTTGTACATAATACTTTCACAATTTTTGAAGTTAAGTTTTGCAGCGATGTGGGCAGGTACCCTGATAAAAAAAACAAATTATTAACCATTAAATTTAACACAAGGATATTATTAAATTGAGTAAATAGGCCTGCATGGCATTATTAATTAGGTATGTATCAGTATTCTCCTATAATGACTAAGTTAATACCAAGGGCATAGAAAGCTAATTTTCTCAGAGGGGGAAAGAGGGGTGCACTATATAATGCTACTATAAAAGTTTATTTGTACATATTGACTCCCTTAGGAGGTCCGGCCTCCTTAAAGGGAGTCCAATATCCTAGGTGGATCCTAACCCTGACCTTTCTATGCCCTTGATTTATTCTAGATTATATAACTACAGTATCCTAAAAGGCCATGTATATTTCTCATTTTTTATATTTATTTTATCAATACCACATTTACTCTGTTTAGGTTACACACTATAAAATTACTCTAATGCAACAGGGATGAGAAAGGAAGCATTTTAGAGGTAATACCCGCATTTGCGTGGAAGGAGAGGGGAAAACCATTAAGGAAAAACCGCCTACAGTAGACACGGCGGGGATTCTAACATCGATCTTTCCGTCATCAGCATTCCAGTCTAGGGGCGTAGCCATGGAGGAGAATCCCCCCTCCCAAAATTTCCTCTTTCAATAAACTTTAAAATTAAATATTTAATTGAAAATAAATCCGTAAATTGTAAATTGCAAAGCTGTCACAGAAGATAAAACTTAAAATTTTGAATTAATTCTTATGTACAATCAAAACTTAGATATTTATCTCTCTTTGTTGAAATTTGATTTCATATCCCCACTCCGAAAAAAAAATCTGGCTAAGGCCCTGGACCATTTATAACGAGAGTGAAACCTAGGACCGCTCGGTCACTAGAACGGGTCATTTCTTTATTAATTTTAAATTTGGAACAAATGCAAAGTATTGGAAACGGGTGATTTCTCCTATTTACCTCCAAAAGTTATATAGCACACATAATTTAAAAAAATTAAATCTGTATCAATACACCTTATTTCTTGGTGAAATAATTTTATTTTTCTAATTGATAGTCTACCTCTTCCTTATTACTATTTACGCTACTTGATGAAAATAATCATAACATTATACCTGATACAACAGCAAAGTTATAAAATACTAAAATATGGGAAATTCCAACACTTCTTCAGGATCATCGCATGCAGTTTCCATAACTTTCAATGTGTGATGATGTTATTGCTACCTAAACAATTTCTCGAATAGCCGTTAGAAGAACGAAATTAGCTTATGTGTTGTGTTGAGGGGGAGGGGGGATTGGTCAAGGGGTAGTAAGGGTGGTAGCAAAGCTTTTAACTATTCTTCCTCCTCAACTTGGACATAACTCTTACTAATAAATGTGGGGGGGAACTATGAGACCACCACTTATTTGGGACAAATTGAGAATTTAAGATAAAAAGCTGCATGCCTTACTACAGAACTAAAACATGACTAAAACATCCAAATTTAAAGTTCCTTTACATTAATTTTAGTATTCATTTTATGTCACTAGACAAATAATAATAGTTATTATTACTTTAATATTTCTCTATTATACGCATTCTTTAGGGCGGGAGTTTAGAGAACGCGTGCTAAGGACAGTATTTTTGCCGTTTTTATAGCACAAAGCCTGTATCACACGACACTAGCTCGTACTTGAAATCCAGGCCCGTATGCAAGAACGAGTAGGAGAAGAGGCGGAGGACGGTTGATTTGCTTGCTAGGACGAGCGCGCGTGCTTGAGAAACCTCGAAGGTAGGTCCCGACCAACTTTCTCTGTTACTCCTATCCCTTATACACAGGGCTACTCCGGCGCGCATGAGCAAAATAGAGATGTCACACATCTGTTATTGTTTTGTGTTGTCAAGAAAATATGGCGCCCCATGACTACCGGATTGTCACGTATTTAGGCGTTATCGACGACTATTTTGAAGAAGAGGTTAATAAAGTTGTTGTGATTCAACGGAGGCATGTTAGGGATTTCCAGGATACCT
>JBCFYV010000906.1:0-64169 GCA_039000515.1 Timema cristinae | reverse complement strand
AAAAAGTTATTAAATTCCAGGGCACCCTTGACAGATATTCAACAACTGTTGGTGTTACCAAGTTAAGAAAATTAAACCAGCATGTTTGTACTGAAGCAGTATTTGATTTATTTTGGCCAAAAAACTATTTTGATATAAAAACCACACAAACATTCTGGCCTTTTCTCGCGCCACCTTTCGTCCAACCTTCGGGTGTTCCCCCCCCCTCTAAAATGTTCTCCCACCTAGTTTCTCACTCTACCTTCACAAAAATATGGGTGCATTATCTCTTAATTTTACCTTAATTATTCATATCTCATTAGTATACATGTGTGGATAATCCAGACGTGTATAAAGGCGTGGTGCGCACACACATAAATAAATGAAATAATCCTATTTACCTATTCTCTTAGTCTCGGTGAGAGGAAGTATTGTGATCGCCAAAAATATTGAGTTGGAGATTTTTATGGATGTCTGCGTTTCATGACGCCTTCAATCCGAAAGGGTGGTCATTATTTGTATCCCGGTCTAGGGCCGAAACCATTTAACCGATCGCGATAAAACTTGGTATCTAGGGTTTTTGGACTTGTATATATCACCCTAAAGTTTAAGGGTAGTTTACTAGAGGTGAAAAGAGATGAAAAAAAGAAATATTTTTTACAAATCCGATTTAAAGATTTTGTTTAATATTTTTATCTAGACACTGTTAATATCACAAATAATATGGCATATCTAATTTTTCCGGGAAAATGACTTATACTTGAGGGGATATCTCTGATTTTGATCGTACCACCGAGATTATGAGATCAGAAATAGATTATCATTAAAAAAGGACGCTTAAGTTAAAAATAAATAATTCGTATTTGAAATATATTTTTATAAAACGAATAGTTCCCGAGTTATAAGTAAATATATATATATATTTTTTTAAATTTGGTGTCTGGGAAACGGGGAGTTGATTGTTATGCCCTTTGGTGGACAGATATATTCCTTTTTTTTTCTCAGTTTGTTTGGTAAAAAGTGTATATTATTCCATTTATGGTCTTTGATGAAAAATGACGCTTTTTTCATTAAGTTTCCAGGAAAAAAATCTATTATTTCGTTTAAAATACCTTACGAGTTTTAAGTAAATGTCCCCATTTATAGGTAAAAGAAACCCACCTCGGTGGCGTAGTTAGCTAACGCGCTAGTCGTGTTGAGCTCGACTGCTGAGGACAGGGAGATCGAGGTTCGAATCTCGGTCGGGTAAACTCGAGGTGGTTTTTCCTAAATGGTTTTCCACTCTCTCTCTCTCTCCCCACGCAAATACGGGTTCACTTCCTCTAAATTCAACCTTCCCCATTCCTAATCCATTAGCGTAATTAGTACTTAAGCGTATAACCCGAACGGGTAGTAAGACGCGGTGCTAAATAAATAATAAAAATCTAGGTAAAAGAGCGAGCAAGTCCGTGCGCCGTAACATTTATTTTTAAATCTGAGTGGATGTTAAATTGATGTCCATGTTGAAACTCGCCTGTTTATAAGTGTAAAGCTTCCCTCCGTAGCTACCAAATATAATTCTAATGGGGCTTGTTTCTTTTTTCACAGAACGTCGATACACGAAACCAAGAGGTGGATACAGCTGACCTGAACCAAGAGGCTAACATTGATGACTACCATGTTCAAACCACGTTGGCCGAACCGGGAACATCAGGTGAAGGACCCATAGAAGAACCATTCGTCAGTCAAATGACCGATTCTTATGATTCGATAATGGTTCCTAGGAGAGACGAACTGATGGTTTTCGGGGAGTACATCGCCAACTCGTTAAGTAACATCACCGACAAATACAGCTTAGCAGTTGCGAAACACAAGATCCACGAGATTTTGTTCGACGCCGAAATAAGCCAACTGCGTCCCTCTTGCCTTCCGCCGTCCAAAAGCTCTTCACCTTTACCAGTGCCCTCTCAAATCAGCGTGAGCCCCCCGCCCCAACCTGACACCCAAGACTCCTTGCCTCCCCGCCCGACGAACGCCCCTTCCGTACAAACCCCGCCAAACAACGTGTCCACGTTCTTGATTCTGTCGAAACCAGCCCAATCTTCTCGCCCCAGTCCCACCCTTTTCAACCACACCGCTCAAGGTCTCCGTTTACATTCGGTCAGAAACGGTGGCGTGTCTTTAACCGAGATACCCGTCTCTCAAACGTCGACTAAAGTATCGACGACCTCGACGGTCCAAAAAATGATCCTTCCTGACGCGCCTTCATTCCGCAGTCAATTGTTGATGAAAAGCGGAGGCGGTGGAAAGGTTCCCGCGCCCTTCCGAGCGCCATTCATACCAGTTATGGTCAGTTCGTCTACTACCTCAAAGCCACGGTCGGGACACAAACCCAGCTCTCCGACTTTTGTTTCCGTCCTGGATAGTGAGACCATAAAACGTGAATATGTTGATGAAAACGAGTTCGAATAGATTGTTCTTTTGTAGTAATGTGTCTGCATGCGCTTTAATCATGTCAACTGATTGGCTTTAAGGCCAACACGACGTTGCCTACCTGTGATGCAGCGGCAAGTTAGGACAAGATCTACCCGCTTTGGTGGCCGCGGGTCTAAGGTGCTACTCTCGCAGTAGACTAGACTGCTGATGACAGGAAGATTTAGTTTCGAATCTCTCTCGAGTGTACTGTGATTTTCCAAAATAGTTTTCCATTCTCCCTCCACGCAAGTGCGGATGCACTTCATCTAAATATAAACCTTCATAATCCCTAAAATCATTAACGTAATTAATACATAAGCATATAACCCGAACGGGTAATAAGACGCAATGCTTAAAAAAAGGAAATAAAAGAAGATTTAACGATTTATTAGGTAAATTTTAAAGATATGGGCCTAATATTGAAACCAAAACCATATTTAAATAATTTTAAAATTTGTCTTACATTGTCAAATCATAATTTTCTTTAAATATTGAAGTAAGTTTTGATAAACAACTTGAAAAATACAGTTTATAGCTTTGGTTATTTGGTTTACTCGCGAAAATGGCCAGTGGGGTCTAGGAACTTTCCAAGCATAATGTACGTCTAAAAAGTCCGTAAAAGTAGATGTCTTTCTAGAATAAGAAACGAGAAAGTGTATATATTGAAAGGCAGGCCAATGCTGTTCAAGCGCGAGTGTTTATACTCATCAGTAGAAGAGGGAAAGTGTCATCAGCAGTTAAACAAGAGACCCCCAACTCACCCCCCGTTAAACTGCTAAGTTGAGTCCTTATATATTTTGTGCATTCGAGTTTAAGTGTGACTTTGGTGTGTCAAGTTAAGATGCAACCCGCTTCGCAAAATATATTCCAATTCAAAAGTAGGCAATGTCCTTAAACAGACACCAGATGTATGTTATGATATATTAAAATTTATTAATCCGTGTGTAAACTGCGTGTTTATATTTGATTTAAATAAACTTGTCTTATATATATATATTACTAATTCTGAACATGTTTAAATTCTGTTTTTCAATTATTATTGTTTTACAAATTTATAAGGACCCTATGTAAAATTTCTTGCCTACCCTGTAAGGGGGTGGCGTGGTTAGGTATGTATATGTATGAGGCCCCTAAAATTAAATTAAATTAGTGATCAAACAATTAGTATTATTGACATACTAATAATACATTGTTGGATACAATTATGGACATACTTTTAATTAAACTTTGACTGCTATTGTCTTAGTAAGAATACCTTGTTAGAGTTCAAGATTGAAAATTAAGTAAAAACGCCTTAAACTACGCACTATGTCTCTGCTTTTAGCATTTAACAGATTCGTGTTCTTCAAACAAGTTAGCAACACTTGTTGCGTTACTGGTCGGCGATGGGCACCGATTGAAGTGATATTGATTGGACCCATCTCGGTGGCGTAGTTAGCTAACGCGCTAGTCGTGTTGAACTCGACTGCCGAGGACGGGGAGATCGAGTTTCGAATCTCGGTCGGGTGAACTGGGGGGGTTCCTAAATGGTTTTCCACTCTCCCTCCACGCAAATGCGGGTTCACTTCCTCTAAAGTCAACCTTCCCAATTCCTAATCCATTAACGTAATTAGTACTTAAGCGTATAAACCGCACGGGTAGTAAGACGCGGTGCTAAATAAAAAAAAGTAATAATGAATTAATCGATCTACGTTGGGCGTTGATTAAAACGTTATGGATCGGTGATGGGCACCGATTGAAGTGATACCGTTTAATCAGCTGATAATTGCCCGTGATCGAGCACTAATTAAATCGGTATGGTATTTTGATGATATAATTGGTATTTATAGCTCCGTGATCGAGCGCCAATTATGTTGATACGGAATTATGTGTGATATTTTAACTGAATAAATAAGACCTTTAATGCTGAACACGATTTATTAAAGTTATTTTTATCTTCGGTCCTGAAGATATAAATTTATATGATGCAGCTTAGTTTAACTACAGATTTCAGTTAGTGGCGCTGTGAATTACTGCTACTGCTATATTTATGCTACCGGAAATTAAGATATAATTGGCTAGATTTATTCGACCGGCACTGTGTATAATTTGTATTGGCATTCTCTATGTTCATACGCACAAGCAGCTTATATATGACCTACCCCTTACCCCTTGGATCGTTCGTGACCAGTGTCAGAACCAACAAATCGAAAGAGTCCTGGCGACAGGTGTTATGAACGCTAGCTTCCTATTGGGTAGAGGGAGCTAGCGTCACTTGCTTTTTTGGTAAATACCGCGGAGTTGACTTTTGAAAGAAAAAATAAGTTTTAATTGTGCAATCCTTTGGCGTTATTTCTGAAAAGCGCATGATTCTCCATGAATGAAGTATTGAAAGGATATTTTACATAAAATACTTTAAAGAAAAATGCACTTTATCCATGATTTTTTTAATATATGAGAGGGGTCCAAATCAGTATCGTTACACACTGCGTAGACAGAATAATTTTGCATTAATTGGAATTGCATTATTTTTATTGTGACTATATCTGTTGGTTTATTTGTTTATATATAAATAAAAGTATGTCTAGTCAACTTATTGTTCAGTAAGTGTGAACTTTGTATCTATGTATATAATATAGTGTATTGTATGATAATTATCTCACTCTTAGTAAATCATCTGGAATGATATTTGTCTCGTTTTACTGCCTTCCAATAACAACGACCTCTTAGTTTGTATACATGTGCAGATGTTGATAGCCTGATGCGGCCATGACACTTAGATTAAAGTAAAAAGTTTTATTATTGTGTGTTAAATTCCATAAACATGGATATATTGCCCTATTTAACATATTGTCTTTACAGGTGTTAAACGTGTCTATAATAGTCCGTAACAGAAAGTTAAATCCGAACCACTCACTCACCGCTTGCTTTGAAAATACGTGGATTTAAATCAATGTCTTTTACATTTGACACCGCGTCTTACTACCCGTTCAGACTATACGCTCATGTCCTTGGGTTAATAATAGTTTAAACTATAAAGTCGTGTTCTTTACCGTGCGAAGTTTTTTGCTCGGTAGACAAGAAATAATTTCGTATCATGTTCCTTTGGGAAAATATTGATATGTTTAGTAATTTTCTCTGACCGACAAGGATGAACGCATTGATATCGTAAGGTTGTATTTCCTCCACCCTCATCCTAGGCGAATACCAGTCAAGTGTGTACTAACCTTCTCGCCCCCACCTCCTACCCCGACACTTTCCTTTAAACGATACTATCAACAATATTGTGTCAAAGAGAATCCCACAAAAAACAAATAAAGATATATAGACAATGCAATACAATCTTAAGAATGTTTCTTTAACTTAGCACACAGGATGAAAAAAATCCTATTTAGAAAACAAATTAAATCACGAAAATGGTAAATAAAATCAACAGCAGACATCATCAATAATTGTTTTCAGCCTGTGGTCGGTTCAGTTTAGTAAACTGCCTCCATTATCCTCCTTTAATTGTTTCCATTATTATTCTCCTACTTGCACAATCTCTGTTATTTGCTCCTCCCATCTCTTTATTGATCTTCCTTGCGGTCTTTTTCCCTACATACTTAGATTCCATAATTCTTTTTGGTACTCTCTCTTATTCCATCCTCATTACATGCCCATACCAGCTCTACCATTTCATATACTCTACTCATTTTCAGATAACTTAATTCCTAATCCTGTTTATCCTCGTGACAGCTAACATACTCCTCACAAACTTCATTCCCATGATCTCTACTTTCCTAATCTCTCTTACATTCAATGTCCAGTAGACGAATAAACAAAAACCAATTAAAACGTCTGCAGAAGACGGCAATCTAAAATAATGTCTAAACGGGGGGAAGAAGGAGTGGAATTTATACACACAATTGTGTAAAGCTGGAAGGGAATAAATACAATTAGCAAATAACGGATTTTTTTTTTCGGGACTGAGCCATAATGAAAAAAACTTCCCGTGGCGTTTTGGTTGCGGTGGCAATATCCATTATCTGGAATGAGCGACGAATTAAGTTGAAGGTTTTAAAAAATGTCTTCATGATCTCGATAGTTAACACTATACATCATCCCAAAGAAGAATGGAACCTTAGCTCAATCAATATTGTAACACAACTAAATTAAGTAGGGTATTGAATTGCCAGTGAGGAGGTGATCTAGGTTCAAATCTCGGCCGAATACACAGTGGGTGGCATTTCATAAGAGATATCACTACGAATTCTCCATCCTTGCGTCCACGTAAATGCGGGTTCACTTCCTCTAATTCAACCTTCCCAATTCCTAATCCATTAGCGTAATTAGTACTTAAAGCGTATAACCCGAACGGGTAGTAAGACGCGGTGCTAAATAATAATAATAATAATAATAATAATAATCCATCCTTTCGCGAGAATGTGGATGCATATATTCTAATGTTACCTTCCCAACCCCTAACCTTGAGAGTAAGTAGTTAATAACCTTGGTGTTGAAAATAACAATAATAAAAACTTATTCAAAAGAAAAAGCGTACTAAATTTTGCGATTTAATCTAAGAAAAAGGGAAAAAGATGGTGGATTTTAAGGATGGAGATATACAATTAAATTTAGGAAAATATACCTTCCTCCTTCCCATTCATTCTAGACTAAACGGTTGAGTATTTAAAACCTCCCTGTCATTTCAAGAAGCTAGTATAGACTTATATCGAACGCTTCTGATAATATTTTATTATATTAAAATGTACATTCTAGTCACATATCTCTATCGGTGTATAAATTGAATTTGTAACAAAATACACATAATTAACTGAAGAACAACAAAAGGGCATAACGAATATAACCAAGGCAGGTACGCCATGTATGTGTACGTGCCTCGCACGGGATGAATTTCAATTGTAGTTCACGGACCTACCGCTACTGATCTGGCAGCGCTACCCACCAGGGGACTCGTGTGTCATACCAACACGCATGCGCGGGCTAGAGGTACGAGAAGAATGGATATCAATCATAATATTCTGTAAGGAAACGGACAGATTAAAAAAAAAAATATTTTGTTCATTAATAGTATATTTACAATTCTTTTACTTTTTAAAAAATATGTCGGCCCAAGCCAAGCTATCAGATTTCATTGCTAAGTATTGATTGAGTCAAGTGAAGTTGAATGTCTTTTGTTTGAACGTAAATTTGTACATTTTCAACAATAAAACTATAGATGAATAATTTTTGCGAGGTTTTATTAAAATGCTACAGGCTTATTAAAAAATATATACATTCTTTAATTCGTAGGCTTAACACAACTATGATAAGTCAACGAATTAATATAAGAATCAAGGGACGATAAGGGCCCTTAAGAATAAGTGCACCACCACTTGCCTAATTTATTTAAATAGATAATGGGAAAACAACAACTTGAAAAACAGTTGACAGCGTACCAGGCCGGTTCAAGAACCAAGTTGGATCCCAACCTTAGAATACTTAAAATTGTTCAACAAAAAAAAAAATGTTTGCCATTTGAGAAATTTGAAGTTAGTGCTATGACAGCCTGTTTTCTAAATAACACGCATAACCTGTTTCTCTGGCCTCAGGGTCTAGGGCGTCACACTCGCAATAGACTAGACTGCCGATGACGAGGAAATCGACGTTTGAATCCCAGTTGGGTGTACTTAGGATAGCTTACCCTAAATGATTGTCCACTCTCCCTCCACGCAAATGCAGGTACATTTCATTTAAATTCAACCTTACTAATCCCTAATACATTAGTGTAATTAGTACATAACATAGGCGTATAGCCCGAACAGAAAACGCGGTGCTAAAAAAAAAGGCACGCAATATGTGATACTCTTGCGTATGTCAAGTTGCAGCGTTGTATATTTCCAGGGGCTTGTTGTGACGAGTTTCGGCTAGCATGGAAATATAAGAATTTTGCTCGTTTTTTGATGAGACCACGCGAGTAAGTTTTATTTTAAAGGTGCGGCCTTGGAAGAATTATTATATAGAACAGTGCACATATACAATTTGATGTATTATGAAAAAAGTTAAAAACTATATTTTTATAGCTCTATCGAAATATAGGCATACAATTACAAAAGTAACACACGATCTCTCCATAACTCTTATTTCATCCCTACGCCGACCTTTGTTTTACTACATCTCATGCCAACGTAGAAATATGTTTTATTTATCGACTGAATTTATATACGGGCAGGATCATAAAACTTTATACTCCCTCCACATCTTTGATGTTGCTGCCCTGTTACCGCCAGGTCGATTGATCACGTGACGTGACGTGTGAGTCTTTTTTTCTGGGGAGGGGGAGGTAGCGGGTGAATAAAGGGAGAGGGGAAGGGGAGTGAATGTCACGAAATGTCACATTAAATGTTGTTGACCTTATCTCGTAGACAGTACGGCTCCTACTGAAAGAGGTGATACGGAAATAACGGAGTTTTTACAGTCTCGTATTTCATGTAAGCTAGAGTTATTTATTTTGGTTCGTGCTCCGAATCTTACTACCCATCAGGACTATCCACAAATTTAAACTAAAGGTTAATTTTTCAGTTTAAAAATTATTATATTTAGATGAGGCTATAACCGTACTTAGAAACTATAATTTCATGCTCATTTAGTTTGATTTTCCAGCAATGGGAAGTCCAAGTTTCGAACCCCCGACGGGTGTATGGAAGATTTCCTACGTTGTTTCCCACTCTCTCCCCCCCCCTCCCACAGAAATACGGGTACTTTTAAACCTAAATTTCTACCTTTCTCATCCCTACTCTATTAGCGTAATTAAAATGCATATAGCCCGGACGGGTAGTAAGAGGGCCCACCGATACTGTTTGGACTTTTCTTCTTTCTTACAATAATACCCGCTTTTGTGGCCGCATGGCCTAAGGTGATATTCTCGCCATAGACTAGTCTGCCGATGATGGGTAGATCGGGGTTCTAATCTCACTTGTGAGTGCTGAGGGTGGCTTTTCCTAAACTCTTTTCTACTCTCTCTCTCTCTTTACGCAACTTTAGGTACACTTCCTCTAAAATTCAACCTTCCTCGTCACTAACACATTAGCGTAATTAGCACGTTTGCTTATTACCTGAACGGGTAGCACGTAACGGTGATAAAAAAACAAACTAAAATTATTATTTTATAAATATTGATCTATATTTTAAAAGTGACGTTACATAACCTATATAGTCTAATATCTTTGTTAATTCTCAGTGAGATGGGCTCTTAAATATCCCCGAATAAGAAAAACACAGCAAAGAGACCTCAATGTCGGGGAAAAAAGGGCCAAGGTTAGGTCATGACGTCACACATGTAACCTCTCCCCATCAAACCGCCTCCGAAACTATCTGTGAAATGGACCGACAAGGAAAGAGAGAGACGGAAGAGGAAGGAAGCTTCGAACTCTTGGTCCAGCATCTATTTCTCTCTTACAACTCCTCTCCCACCCCTTTCTCTCAATGATCCTTTCCGTCACCATGACAACGGGGACAGCCGCAATGTTTCCTCCCTAATCTGAGCGTGAGAGAAAGAGATAGCAAGTGAACAGCGATAACGAATGAAAAAAATAAGAGAAAATAAAATAAAAGGTACAAGAAAAAAATAAAGAACAAGAGCTAGATATAGTGACAAATGTAAATTTTGAAATAAGAGTAGAAGAAAATGTAACATCAAAGACAGAGATAGTTAAAAAAATATAACGGGAGGGAATGAGAAAGAGAGTTTGTTCAAGAGAGGGTGAGGAGAGTGACGACGATTGAATGGTGGATGACTCATCGACGAAGTACTTTCCATTCCGGACGTCAAATAAAAAATAAAGGCGATGGCGAAGGCTTCGCGAAGCGAGAGTAGTGTTCGGGACGTTTCGGTACAGCCATTTATACATAAAACTGCCTATATGTGAGAGCGTTTATATCGAAAACGGTCTATATTTGGGGGTCGTTTCGGATCAGTCATTTATACATAAAATGGCCTATATGTCAGAGCGTTTATATCGAAAACGTTCTGGGGGTCGTTTCGTAACAGTCATTTATACATAAAACTGCCTATATGTCAGAGCGTTTATATCGAAAACGTTCTGGGGTCGTTTCGTAACAGTCATTTATACATAAAACTGCCTATATGTCAGAGCGTTTATATCGAAAACGTTCTGGGGGTCGTTTCGTAACAGTCATTTATACATAAAACTGCCTATATGTCAGAGCGTTTATATCGAAAACGGTCTATATTTGGGGTTTTTATTCATCGTTTTGAACCTCTAGCTAGTGCTGTCTTATGTTGAATGAGCATTGGTTCCATCGTCACAAGGCCTGAACCTCTCCTGACGGCCTTTTAATTATTAATTAATTAATTTATGCTAATTAAGGATTGAGGTGTTGGAGTTTTAGAGCGTTGTGGGAGCATGAGACAAGAGGTACTTTCTCCTCCGGATGCCCGATATTAAATGACACAAGCTGGCTCGCTGGCTTCTGATGACCAACTCAGCCTTTCACTTTTCCCTCCCCACCCCCTCCCCGCACTTGGGTTTTCCCAATGACGTAATCATCGCAACCCTGGCGCCGGGCTGGCGGGCAGACAAGTTGGGACAAGAATAGGTCGTGACCTCCGCAACCTGGTTTTTCCTATGACGTAATCATTGCGTGTTATGTCGCAACTAGAGCATCTCTAATTATGCACAATCAGGGGCCTCGGAATCCACAGTTAGGGGCCACTACCCCCTGTCACAAGTCTACTAAAATTGTTTGTTTGGTAGCGTCTGTCGAAATGCATGGAAATGTTCCTCCTGCCGCAGCTATCGCACAGGACAACTTGGGTTTTTTCCCTATGACGTAATCATTGCGTGTTATGTCGCAACCCGGGCGCCAGGTTGGCGGGCAGACAAGACAATTTGGGACAAGAATAGATATTGACCCGGGCAGTGGGTTTTCCCTGGCGCCATGTTGTCGGGCAGACAAGAATAGATATTGAGGTCATTGACCCTGGCAGTGGGTTTTCCCTGGCGCCAGGTTGGCGGGCAGACAAGACATGTTGAGACAAGATTAGATATTGACCCGGGGCATCGGGTTGTCGGGCAGCCAAGACAAGTTGGGACTCGTAAATAAAACACAGATGTTACAAATATATATTTATTTATTAAACATCACAATTATACATTTTTACAGGAATGACGCATATATTCGTTCATACGTTTTTCTACAGTGTCTCTTAGATGCGTTAGTAAAATTGTTTTTAGTTCACAATCCAACATGTAATAGTCCAAACCGATGACTTGACGTGTATAGTAAGTAGCACTGATAAGATCCAGGTTTTTGATGTGCGTTTCCACCGTAGGTTGTTCTAGGTCGATGACATCCGTCGATTCTGTTAGCGTGTCGCATACATCCACGACGAGTGTGTCGATCAAATTGTTGCAATAGCGCGCGACGGGTGTCGACCACATGTCCCGTCGGTCGACGGCGACGTCGATGAGGTCCCACACCTCACAAAGACGCGCCCAGCTAGGTGCTAGATAGGCGACCCGTTTGATTCCGGCGTCTTGTTTCTCGTTGATGACGACCATACGGTCTCCACACATACGTCTCAGAGAGATTTCGTGATTAGTCAGGCTAATCTTCTGAGGAGGTTGAGTGTTGGTGAAAAACTTTGATATGACCGACTTGTAGGTGCTCAGTTCTTGCCATTCTGTTCGGTTAAACACGGCGCAGTTCCCTCCACATTTTTCTAGTTGGACATAGGGCGTAAAGTTGTTCTTGACACTCATGCCGACGATGACTCGCTTGGCGTCGACTCCATCCAGCGGGAACAATGTGTTGAAAATACTGGTGACGGCGAGTGGTTTCGCAGGCTTTGCTTTGCTACCGCAAACGTCTTGACCTTCCATGATGCTCAGTGGTTATGGCCGGCACACCGCCGGGACGCCCTTTTTATAGGCGCACGCCGTCTGGACACGGCCTCTTGAAGGGCGACATGCCCCTACAGTCTTGAAAAATCTATTGTAATATCTCACCACCTTAGCGTCGTTGGCTGTATGATTGGTGGGCGAGAATAGGTTTTGGAAAGTTTTCAGCGGAATGTTCTGGGAGCGATAGAGAAGGTACATGAGACAGTAATGGCCGCAAACGTCTGATGCGATGCTTTGAAGTTGTAGCTTACTATGGGACGTGCGAAAAGTGTTTTTGCGTATAAATGCCAGATGTGACTTTATACGTGGTGGAAAACCATAACTGTCAAAGTATTCTCCCACACCGTTCTTGTCGATAAAGATGGCGACCCAATGCGTCCCAGGTTTGGTGTGCGGATCGGTGTTGATGACTAGAGCGGCAGGTCGAGCTATTCTTGCGGGTAGTTGATCAGCAGGGAAAACACCCGACCGTACAGAACGGAACCACGGACTTGTTTTCAGCGCACGTCTTATGGTGTGCGTGTCCATCTTCAATCATCCAGTCTCGAAGTCCCCAGACGATAGAGGCAGAGCAGAAATTCCATACAGAACTATGTGCCATGCACATGGTGCGACCCAATTTAAGTGTTTTCAGTGACGAACAACCTCTGTCGTACAGATCTACGATGGGTGTAGACGTGTATTTGACTAGAAACTTTTTCTTTTCTGACCCCTTGACGTAGACGGTTTCTGCACGCGCTGTGGCACGGGAGATGAGGGATTCGAGCAGGCTGTAATCCACATCACCGTAATCCCAGGTGATACCGTGCAGATTGTTGACTATATAGTCGGCTTTCTTTCGGGCATCGGTGGAAAGTTCTTCGATAGCGTATGGAGGTTTTAACACCCAATGTTGAAGTAATGTGCCGCATACAGATAAAACACTCAGTTCCTTGACGATAAACTCGTTGTTGTCGTCGATGAAGCTCTGGAAATCCACAATGACGTCCATAGCTTAAATGAAGGGGGTAAGGGGCTGGAAGCCGTTTATATTAGCTTCCATAATCGGTCACAACGTTTCTGTCCTTGTCAATGGTGATGATGTTGGCAAACTCCCCGTACACGATACAGTTGACAGTTTCGGTGAGAGCTCGGGTGAAGCTCACTTCGATGCTCAGAGAACCGTGTCTCGTCAAATTCCAATGTGATGTCATGTGGGCGGACAGATTAGGTGTGAGATCGAAAGCCATGAGATGATATCCCTTGGGGAAGGCTTCTCGTGTGATGTCGCTACCCTCGTTCATGAAATGGATACCCGTTCCAGAAAACAGCGTGTGGTAGGACATGACATAGTGGCCGTTTGAAAAATCGGGCTGTAACGGTTTCGACGGTACTTGTTCCCCGTCCACGTACAGTGAGAAATGGTTCATGCCGTAGGTTTGAAAGTTGAACGGGTTCTTGGTGGCGTCTCCGTTGAACGCTGCGTTTGACACAAATCCCACGATGCACCGTTTGGGTAACTGGCCGGTGAATACGTTGTCCAGCGATTTCCCTTGCACGCCCGTAGGAATAGTGAGTGTTTTTACTTCCACACGGGTGATGGGATACTTTGCGGGACTGACATTTAATGCTTTGGCGTGTGCCAACAGTATAGAAGGTGCTACTTTGACACGCCTCACTAGAAGGCCGGCTTCAACGATGTGAACCTTAAAGTGAGGGAGTTCAGGGACCGCCATAAGACTAAACCCGTCTCTGGAACGGACCAACCGGATTCGGAGTTCGGCGCCGTTCAAAAGGTATTTCTCTTGGTTAAACACGTCGCCGTGTAGATACCCCAAAAGATCCACCGTCTTACTTTTTGTGGTGAGACTGCGACGGGCCTCAAATCCCTGGTTGTTGGCGTTAGCCTCCTCAAAGGTTCCGGGGGTGTCTGCGAACCACAGACCGCAAGTCAAATGCGTTCTTTTGGCTTCGCTGTTGTAATTGAGCAGCGTCTCAATGTACGCTCTATAGGCATACGTGTTGCTGGGCGGTGATACTAGTTTTTGGTTTAAAAACACGTCCACCTGCGTGAATAGAGAATGCAGCCAATTGTTGACGGGAGCGATCTGATCCACCTCTGT
The DNA here is from genome assembly GCA_039000515.1 of Timema cristinae. Taxonomy (NCBI): domain Eukaryota; kingdom Metazoa; phylum Arthropoda; class Insecta; order Phasmatodea; family Timematidae; genus Timema; species Timema cristinae. Next base: position 49,747 of record JBCFYV010000906.1, on the reverse strand, counting down.
GAAAGCGCCACCATCGGGTTTCATGATGGCCGCACGGAGATAGAGCATAGTCTGTGAAAGATCGATATAGAACTCGCCTTGGCCGGTAACGGTAAATTCGATGGGTGAATCATCGGTGAGGGAAGAGACAGGTTTGTACTGGAGCCATTGCCCACTTTCAAGACTGGTTTGAGTGGGTGGCACGGAAAAGAGATCGAGTTCACTGCTGGCACACTCGCAGGACTGGGGGTGTAGAAACGACATTTTAACTGAAAATATCTTTAGCTTCTTTCTTGACCTTTTTACGTCGGGTGACGACCTTAGAATGACGTCGTTGCTTCTTACGACGCCCTTTATAGCCTGAGCCGGTCATCAGCGTGTTGATCTTCTGTTCAGCCTTGCGTTTCAAGTTTGTTCCAGCCTCGCCGACACGTTGCCGTAGGGCCTCTTTGAAAGGACGCCCTTGATTGGCAACGTCGGAGAGCACGTCGATACCCGTATGAAGCGCCTGTTTTCCGATGGCTTTAGCGCCACTTCTCAGCAACGGTACGACGCTTTTGAAAAGACCACTGAAAAAACTTCCTATCCCATGCCCTCTTTGATAGGGAACACCGTGGTAGATCGAAGATATTCCTGTTCCAGCCTGGTTGATGTAGTATCTTTGGTAGGGACAGTTCATGATGAGCAGCGTCGAAAATGAAGTTTCACGCACACTTTTCCAAACTCGAATGGTACAGGTTCACCCGTGTCGGTTCTTATATTGATTTCCAAGCTTTCAATTTCCCTTCTCAGCACCGGCATGTAGTGCAACGGGTCGTAGCTAACTGTCTTATGTATGCCGTAGAGATAGTTTACGTTGTTGATGCCGACGATACGTAATAGAGGTGCCACAATGTCACCCACGGGCTGAGGCTCGACGATATCCGTGTATATGTACATTTGCGAGGGAAGGCCTAGTAGAATGTTGGCGGCGTACGGAGACTTTGGTACTTTTATCAGATTAGTCTTAGGATCGAAACCGAGCTGTAGACTTAGTTGGCTTGATAGAGTCAACAGCTGTATATTTGGTGAAGAAGAGATAACTTCCACTTTTTTGTTGGGGTTTGTGTACTTGAATACAACTCCGGAATCCCCTTTAAAAGCCTCTACTTCGTTTAGAGCTTTGATCAATTCGTGGATAGTGCTGTAGTTTCCAGCAGGGATATGGTCCTTGAATATTTGTTCCACGCCGTTAGCGTCCACCCAGTTGTACCATACAATATTTTGGCCCTCGGGTACGGTGGTGAAAGAACAGGGATATTGAAATTCAGCCAGAGCGACTTCCCACCGCCCTTCGAGTGTAAGACGGTAAGGAAGTTGCGTGGTGAAATTCGTGAGGGTATTTTTCGGGAAATATCCCATAGAGCTGTCGCTCGGCAAAGTGATGTAAAATTGGTCCTTCATGGTAGTGCGCTGACGTAACTGGCGGGAATCCAGGAATTAAACTTGGCGGGGTAACCTTTCCACTGCACGTACACTTTCTTTCTGGCGCCTTTACCCTTGACACGTAGTATTTTATCAACTTTAAAAGTTTCAGGGAGACGTACGCGTTGCAATTCAGGTTCGTAAAACGTCCCCTCCACTTCTTCGCCGTCAAGATCGGTGAGTCTGTAGACGACAGGTTGTCGCAACACGACACTACTGACTTTGAAAATCTCTTCGCTCCAATTGCTTTCGTAGCCCTTTTCAAACAGCATTTTGGATTTGCTAATACGCACCGTGTCACCGACTTTTATTTTAGGCTTCGAGCTTGGACGCCTTTTGCCGTACAGATTATCTCTGACTTGAAGCACGTTAGTTTCTGAAACGGCGGCGGGCGCCATCTTGATGCTGGAATGCTTGGACCCGTTGTAAGCGTCGACTAGGGCTTGGAGGACGTCCACATACCGATACGTGTTATTTTTGGTAAAGTAACGCCACATGCGTCCTTTCAGAGTTCTATTGAACCGTTCCACGATGCTTGCCTTCACGTCTGGATTATGAGTGGTGTAGTAATGCACGCCTTCTTGCTTGAGACATTTCCGGACTAGCCGTGCCGTGAACTCTGTCCCCTTGTCCGTCTGTATACTTAGAGGTTTACGACCGCTTTGCTTAAAAATGTCCCGAAAGGCGTCTCTCACTACGCTCCCCGTCTTGGATGGAAGCGTCCTCGCCCAGGCCATCTTACTAAACACGTCGATGACGGTGAGCAAGTACACTGCACCGTCGTTGTATTTTCTGAGACTTCTCATATCGTTGAGATCGGCTTGCCAGAGATCGTCAATGTTTGACACCACGTACTTGTTGCGCGGAAATTTTTTTAGCACAGGTTTGTGTAAGGTATAAGCGTCCTGCGCACGAAGCCATTCTCGTACTTTTTCGGGATCTTTTTTGGACGCCTTTATGAGCGACGCCGCCCCTGCAAACCCTGCAGGATGAGAAGGGTCGTAGTAGATGTCGGCTAGACGTTCCATTAAGCTCTGAACGGCAGCCACCGGTTTTCGTCCACTCTCTTCAGTTTCTTCTTCTTTGGGCGTTGCGACGGTGTAAGTGGTTGTGGTACGGGCGTCGGATCTCTAATGGGCGCCAAACGTTTCGGGTTCACAATAAATTCTTTTGGAACGTTTATATTTTGCAGCGCCGTGAGAAACTCTCGCCACCCTGACGGTTCGCTGTGTCTTCTTGCTCTGACCAGATCGTTGACTAAATCCACAATATTGGATCCACGAAGAGGCGTATCTTGAATACTCACTTCTCCGTTTGAGTCCCAAGAGATGCCGCCTCGGGACTTAATATGTTCTAGTAAAAGTTCAGCTTTTTTACGTGCCTGTGCTGGTACAGTATTAAGTACAGTTGGGATGGGAAGTACAGACACTTCAGGGGTGGTAGTGGTGGCGGTTTCAGATGGCGGTGGGTGTTGACTAAAGTGTAGATAGCGCTGTAGCACTTGTTGGTATAAAATCCATTTAGACTTGTCGTCAAGTTTTGAAGCGAGGATTTTTTCCATTTCCTTGTCCAACTCGGAGACCACTAGATTTGTTGCCGAAGCCGTTTGTTGGTGGTGTTGCTCGTAACGGTGTAATGTTTCCGGGGACACCAATATCATCTTTTTCGTGTGTTCCATTATTTACTTGTTGAATAAGGAACCGAGGACCCCGCTGATTAAAGGGGCTAAAAGTAAGGGCAAGAACGCTCCTCCTTTCTGGACGAGTAGTCGTCTCTTCTTCTTCCAGCACTCTCCTCGTTTGACCAGCTTGCGCAACACCTGCTTGTGAGCACGTAACTTTGTCTTCTGCGCATTTTTCAGCGGTACCCGCCCTTTTAAAGTGTTGTAGGCACACTCGCAAACAGAGTCAACCAGTTTCTTGTCAGCCGTTTTCATCAAGGCGACTCGTTGTTGCGGGTTCATGCGATACATCGCACGTAGCAGAGGGGCCTGCTTCAGCACTTTGGGACTCATGGTTATGAAATGATCTGTAAGCGGGAAGTGTCGGTGTTTTTATAGCTTTTGCGCGGTAGATACACGCAGCAGCCGACATTTGTACGGGTTCTATATCTGAACCATTCCGGTGTACCTTGTTTGAAATCTAGCAATATATAGCCGTGAGGCGTACTTGTAGCATCGGTGTAAGCCTCTTGTAAAACACGGGGATTTTCAGGACAGACTTGTCGTGCAAAGTGTTGAATCTGAGCTTTATCCCTGGGATTTTTAAAAAGCACGATATAATGTGCGTTTAAGGAAATGTCTCTTTGGCCCTTTCCCTGATGGAATATATTTTGTGTAAGGTACATGACGCTAATATTTTGATGGTGGCATCCTTTGGTGAAAAGATCGACGACCACTTCGTTGGCTTCACGCATCAGGTCGTCCAAGATAATCAACTGTGGAGAGTCATTACAGACATCATCCATTTCCGGCAAACCCTTACAGAATATGACGTGGGGACTTGTCCCGTCTTGTTCGAATCCAGGTTGCCATAAAGCATAATACCATGTGATTTTATCAAATTTAACGTCACACATTGTGTCCAAGTGACGGATAAAGTTTGCTACAAAATGTGACTTTCCACAGCCGGACGGGCCGCTTATGATGGCCGAAAATGGATGTTTCAACTTGTCCATAATGTTTGAGACTGAGCTTATAAGCTATATGAGCTTGTATTTATAGGATAGGAGGGAGGTGCGGGTGTAGACGTTAAAACACAAACATAACAATTTTTACAATATTTATTTACAAGCAGGAAAAAAGTATACACACAGTGTAAAGTATACTGTGAATATTTACAATATATAATTGTTTGTATAAACATAGCTGGTTTTGTTTACACACAGTGAAAAGTATACTGTGAATATTTACAATATAGGGGAATAGTGGCCTCGGTACTAAAAGAAAATAAATATATATGTGAATAGATTTAAAATAAAAATATATACAATCAGTCTATCATATTTGACTGAAAAAAATATATACAAACAATGTATTAGATTTAAAATAAAAATATATACAATAAGTTTATCAGAAAAAAATATATATACAAACAATGTATTAGATTTAAAATAAATATATATATACAAACATTTGGCTAGAATTAAAATATATACAAGTAACTAATTGACTAGAAAAAAATCAGGTAGGCAGAGGACTGTACTGGCAAATAAAAAAAATATAAAAAAAGTATCCCGGGTGCATAAAAAAATATAAAAAAATATGCTTGTTTTCATGCAGAAAAAAATATGAAAAAAAATCTCAAATCTTTGAAAAATGGTATGTCAGTGGATCTGTCTAGAGTGAAAGAAAAAAAGATGATTATTCAGCCCGTCTAAATGATCACCTTTTATTCGTGGCGAGCGCGTTTACAAGGACTCTGATACCCAAACGGTAACGTATTAAAATCATCTGTTATCCGGCGTTTGGTGTACACGGGCCGGTAGACTTTAGTCTGCGAAACGGTACATACAGTCGCAAGACCTTTTCTTACAATTTTGTGCGGTATCTGTATGTATCTTTCCGCAGCCTGTTCGGTGACCATCGCTTTCAAAACTTCAAAATTAACATCGTTCCGGTTGCCATAGTTTATGGTGATCCCGCGAACCTTGCACACCGTTTTTGTTTTGGCAGGATCACCGCCAACGCAAACTCGGTAAGCGTAATTTTTGGGACCACCAGATACAAAGGCGCTAATGTAGCTTTCCGGACCGTAATCCTGAAGTTCATCGGTGAGGTCACCTAAAAAGTCTCCGGTCGGTGGACTCCAATCGCCGGGGCGTTCGGTGAATAGAACGCTATCTGTATCATGATATAAAACGCGGTCCCCCAATTGTTCAAGGATGCTGTATAAGTGCAACCTAGCCATAGCAGTCGTGTAGCATGCCACCGTCACACTCGTGTTAGGGTTAGGGCGCAACGCGTCACGCGCATCCTTGTAATTGAGGAACATAACCTCATCATTTACATCAATCACGCTGTCCACGGTGATGTACGGATCCGTCAGGTACTTGTGGACGCCCTGATAGTCGTTGACAACGGCTACGTGTGGTAAATCGGGTCTTTGCCCAAACTTTCCCCATAGTGAATTTAAAAAAAGTTTAGCCAGAGTGCGGAGACCAGGGTTTTTACAAACAGAGCCGAAATCGAGTTTTACCCCTTCCCTTTCCTCATAATTTTGAATGTAAGCTAACTTTTCCTCTTGTGAGGTACACCACTCTGGCCATCCGCTGGCTTCTTGTTTAATTTTCAAAAAAGTATCAATGTACCCGTGAAACAGGCCGCCAGAACGCGTCTGACGGTCATAAACAGATACATTGTACTCCCACACTTCGTGCACTGCTTCAACGGTGTAGCCTTTCTCAACGGCTTTCCGGATCTCGTCAATCACCCAGACGCCTGTCAACCAGCGATCTTTTTTGTCGTTGTGCTGACACGCGCCTTGGTTTTTCTCCTCCCCGCATTTCCTGCACAAGATGAACATTAGCTTGTCGTGCATCCTGGTAGGCAATACGGGCAGGAATAAATCTCGCGGAGGCGTCACTGTAACTTTGGCTATGCCTTCTACTTGATCTATAGACGGACAATTTGGTTCCAAGTGAATTTTGGGGTGGCCGACTGGGTATTTTTTGTACTTGCAAACGTATGGATACAATGAACACACATCCAAGTACTTGATCTTCTCCCCACAAGAAAGGTCTGTTTCGTGGAAGAGCTTGATACAATTTGTACGCCCGCCAAAGAATGCATCCCTGGGACTGAGAGGTTCCTTGGTATACACCTCGTGCCGGAGTACAAATTGCTGCAAGTCCTTGTCTGTGCGTTTCATCGCATTAAACATGCACTCCCACATCTCTACGACCGTGTAGCCGGCATTCTTAAACTTTTCCAAACAAGCCATGGTCGCTTCATAACGCGTCTCCATGGTCTCGTGGGGGCTATTTTTGACCTGGGTGGTCCTGTCAGGGTAACAGAGAGGGCACCCGTGCCAATAACAGCCCCAAAACTGGAAGACGGTGGTGGTATCTCCAGCTTTAACAACACCGTCTACACGTCGCCCTAACACATATTCCTCACGGCCGTTACCCGCATGAAGAATAGAGACACCGCGTTGATGGGCCTCCCAGCAGAGCCATTGTACAGCGACGTGCGACTGTTGGTCTGCGCACCGATAGCCACCGTTAGGGATAATACCGATAGTATTCTCCTTAAGATGACTTCGGCGGTAAACCAACATGGCCGCTCCAGCTATCGTACACGCCTCTCTGAAAGGATCCACCTTTGCTTTCTCCATGAGCATCTCTCTAAACTTCAGGCAGGCCTTCCGTAGGATCTCTACATCTTTCACACAATACAGTTCCAACTCGCGTTTAAAATCAAAGACATAGTTATCTTTGACCAACGCGTCATACCACTTCTCAAAGTGCTCCTTTCCCTCAACTGACATCTCGCCGATGCCGTAGTCCTCCTTTGGCGGCAAGGGACCCCTATACCCCGCGTTTTCTTTTTTATTGAAAAAATGGGGGAAATGTCCCTTGGCCAAAGACTCGTCCAAGCCGAAAGTTTTGGGCAATTTGGACAGCGACATCGGGAGAAAGTTCAGTGAGTCAATAAAGTGGAGCGGGCCGTAACGCATGGACATGATTTTCCCACCGTTCATTATAAGTTCTGGAGTCCATTTTTTAACCTCCATCATATATTTTAAAATAAAATTTCCATCATAGGATTTAGCGTTATGGCCGAGGAGGGTGATATCCTTAAATTTTGAAGCTTTAATTTGTTCTATAAATTCAAAAAATTGGGCCATTGTGGTATCACCCTTGAATATGCGAGTCCTATCGCCCCCACAGTCGGTGCAATGATAGTCATTTGCATCTATATGAACACAAGCCTTACAACACGTTTGCACGACACAGAGGTTAGGTTCGTGCAAGTACGTGCCTGCCGCACCTTGAAGAAGCGTTTTTGTCTGCATTCAAAATCATAGAACACAAACATGAAATTGCTCTTTTCCAGTGACGGCTTTGAGGGGGCCTGCTTCATATAGCAGAAATGACCAAAAGGGCGATGGGTCTCACATACTCTACAAAAAGTCTCATAACACCTATGTGAATAATTTGATTTTTCCAAACTGAAAAATTGCCCGCATACCTCGCAAACCTTTTTGACATCACAGACCGACCTGTGACCGCTGAAAAAACCGGGACGTTTATGGTTATCAAAACATGTCTGGTTTGTGAACCAACGACCACAGTTTTCACAAAGCACAGATCGACCTCCGCTACAAACCGCTTTAGCGTGGCACTTTTTGCACGCGGATTCACATTTGTGCTCGTTCTTTGTGTTGAACGGTACACGACACTCGCGGCAAAAGTACCCACACTTAAATGCGGCTGTCAAGGATGTTATGACGTCAAAATGGTTTTGCTTATCGTCGTGAAAATACAAATCAAGGTGCCCCTTAAAGGAATGTTCGGAGGGAGTAGGCCCCTCATATAGGACCTGTCTCCCCGACGTTCCCTGAACACGGTGATTTTGTATTCGGAAAGGTATGCTTGAAATTGTTTCAGCTCAGTGAGCCCACCACCTTTCAAAAGATTCACATGGGCATCACGGCATAGTTCCTCTGCTTTGAGTTTTTGAATTTGACGGCCCTGTTTAATTTGTTTAACGGTGTTCACGTCCATGCATCCTGGTTCTCTTTTATTGTCACATATAGCTTTGGCGACAACCAATGCACGGGCAAGACAAAGTGTGTCGTCATTTTGAATCGTAATGATCCCTTTGTTATTACGGCTATATGTGCTTGCGGGAGAGAGTTTATCACAATAACGTCCACTCCCGCGAGGCTCCTTAAAGTGGGAGAGTTTAACGTACAATGGGGCAGTACTCAAAAACAAACTATTACTCTGCAACACGCGACTTACGTTATCAAGCACTGCTCTAGCGTCTAGCTGGTCTGCTCGTCTAAATGAGACATACACAGGGCTTAACGTTGAGTCAGTGCTACTCAAAAGTAAGCCTACGTGGTCATCGGCGCTAACGCCATGGTCCTGCAACCGATGGAGCAAATTAGTAATTTGTTCTTCAAGCCAGCTTAATGCGTCACGATCGCTTGCTGGTGCACCAAGATGTACGATAATTTCTCTACCAGTATAAAAGAAACGCCTCAATTGTTTAATCCTCTCTTCGATGAGGCGAAGAGGGACGCCATTTTGCAATTCCCCACCTACCTGATTCACCTGGCCACTAATTCCGTTTTGAGGGGCAAACGACGGTCCCGCTATCGCCGGCTCCATGGGGCCCATCTCCCCCGCCGCCACTGGGTCTCGAACGCCCTCTCCCTGGCGTAGAGGCCGGAGTGAAGATGTTCCGGCTTGCAGGGACACAGGGGCTCGAACCCCTTCTCTCTGGAGCTGGGGCGATGTGACTACATAGGGCTGGAGGGGTGCCACCGCTGGTGATGGTGGCTCTGTGGTCATCCCGCCATTTCCGGCCTCCAATTCAGCTATAACACATGTCAAAGTAAGCCTTGTTACAACAGGCGCATATTTTTTTCTTTAAAATGTATAATATGTTTGAATTTTTCAATTGCTTTAGACGTAACAGTCATTTACAGAAGTGAGTCAGCGTTTGCGGGGGAGGGAGAGTGAAAATTTGTCTCTAGTTTACCTTGGTAAGATTCGAACCTAACACTCATCTCTTTAATACTTTTTGTATTATTATTATTATAGCATGTTCAATTTTTCAATTGCTTTAGACGTAACCGACATTTACAGAAGTGCGTCAACACTTGCGGTGGAGGGAGAGTGAAAAAAATTGTCTCTAGTTTACCTTGCTAAGATTTGAAGCTCAAACTCATCTCTTTAATACTTTTTGTATTATTATTATTATTATTATATCATTTTAGCAGCGGAGATTACGTCTTAAGATACTTTTCGCTTTAATTGTTTCAACTACGAATGTGTCAATTTATTGAAAAAAAAAAACGCCTGAGATTATGCTCGCGTAATGAATTGATAGCTATGATACTAGATGTTGTTTCTAACGCCTGCATAATGAGTGGATAGACAGCCCGCCGCACTTAACACAACGAAAGTTAGACACCTTAAAAGGGGTAGTAAAATTTGAGTTTATAACAGCTTTCTTTAAATCGGGGAAAAATATGTTCAACCCTTTTCAAAAAACATTTGTTTGGTTATCATAAGCTACTAGCTGCCTCCTATATTTGAAATATGTATCTAGAGACAGCTGTATCCTTAACATGCATTACTTTATTTATAAAATAAGCACAACTTTTAAGATTATGTTTGGCGGTAAACAAAAGACGGTAATAAATTGACAGAGGAAATGTACAGCCCTTAACTAAAATACATTTTACTATATTAAGCCTGCAACGTGTAAACATACATAAGAACACGTAAACATTTAGACTGGAATTAAAAAAAGTACGCCCTAAAGTGTCAGCCAGACACAAATTTAGTACAAGAAGAATAAACTCTCATTTTCATCCCCTGTTTGGATTCGAACCCGTGGCACTGCATACATATAGTTTTTTAAATTGGTTACTATTACACATCATAAATTAAAGTGTATGGACTTATGTTTATGCAGAGTGAAACGTGACTGTCTAAAGTGTTGATTACAATTTTCTGACTTTGTACAGGAAATGAACCCGTGACCAGGAGACACTAAAATGATACTCGATCACATTGTAAAACGACAATTATAATTTTCTGTCTTTAAACCCGGGACCCTTTATTGAACAAAATAGTTGACTAAACCAGTATTTTCGCTTATCCCAAGAGGGAATTGAACCAAGGACTCCCCCCAATGGCTCAGTATAAATCATACAGGTAGGATTTTTAATAAACGTTTAAGTAGCAATATAGTTTTCCTTGCTCTAAACTGTAAACACACGCATTCTTTTATACACTAAACGATGTAGTACAAGCTCACTGCTAGCAATTGTTTTCGACTCTGAGGGGCGATATAACAGGATTTGTGCGAGAGAGAGAAAGCTACACTGCCTACTGGCTACATGTAGAAGGTACTTACATAGCAGTCGGTCAAGGGTGTCCAAATCTGCCCAAACAGCGGGAGGTGCATTTCCCATGGCGACGAGGGGCACCGGTGGTAGGGGCGCGAAGATACAGGGAGAGGGCCTGGGGGCGACATCAGTGGCGTCGTGAGTGGCACCGATTCGTAAGGGCGCCTCCGGGGAGTCGATGTCTCTACAACTGACGGTATGCACCCCCGAAGCCCTTCGTCTAAACCGTACGGATCCCAGTAGTCTGAAATTAAATAAATACAAATTAATTAGCATTTACAGGAAAAAAAACACCAACAAGACTCCAATATATATGTTTTTAGTCTGTTACTTACCCATTGACGCGTTAGCATCAGCGTTGCAAATTCCGTTTTCATCGAACAGTAGCAGCTGGTCCAGGCTATTGGGATCCTCCGGTTGTAAATCCCCTCCAATCACCGGGGGCTCTTCAACTAACAAAAAAAGAAGACACCATTGTACACCCCAGCTGTATTAGGCAACAAAAAAAACACCAGTTAAAATATACAGAAAAAACTTACCTAAATTTAGAAAATTTTCTAGCGACTCGAAACTCATTTTTTTTATGTTCGGCGGCGTCAATCACAAATTGAAATGACCAAATGTAATGAGCGGGTTCTATTTATACCCTCTTCAAAGAGCCTGCCGTCTGTAATGACCTAATACTCTAATGTGTCTCTGCGCATGCGCAACACAGACCTGTCCATAAGTCCCTTTGTAAATCCCGTTATTTCAGTAGTCGGCATCGACCCAGCGAAGTGGACGGAGGTGCCTGCTCGATGCTCTGTTCCACTGCCTTAAATATGAGTGAAGAATGACCCTGAGCACGGAACGAATCCTGGATAGCTCAGTGGTCAGAGCAATGGCGTACTAAGCCAGAGGTCACGGGTTTGGAACTTGAAACCTTACCTTAAATATTTTAATTTGTTTGGTAGAAAGACCAAAACTATAGTATGAAGAGCATATAGCTACTTTACCGGCGGTCAGTATCTATCAACATACTTGCTCGGTATGCGTTTGTTATTCACCTGCATCACAGGTAGCGTAGTCTAAGGCGTCACTGCCAATGCCTGGGAGGTCGCGGGTTTGATTCCCGTTCTGGTACATGACCATTCTAGGTGTCAGCCCTCCCGCAAACGTAGACCAAAGGTGTTTTTTCCGCACCCTTCGTGAAAATGCGGGTACATTTTCCGTCCTCCTATCTACTTAGCGGGGTTCATCATTGGTTTGACTTCGAACACTGAGGCAAATGCGGGTACACTATCCCAAGATATTAAATACCGTGTGTGAACTCGTCACCTTACCTTAAATATTAACAACATATTCTTACTAGTTTTTTTTTATTGACAATCAACAATTAATTTACAAGCGCAATATTATTTAGGTCTTTGCCGACTGTGAGTACTTGACGTATGAATAGGGGATTCTGCCTGTTTAAAGTATATGCTGTATATCACATGACTTGAGACGTATGAATATGTTAAATAGTGAGTATTCAGACAGAACTTTTTTTGCTTTCTACCCTAGAATTATTTGTACTGCAGATCACCTGACTTGACGTATGAATACGGGGTTCTGACCGTTTAAAATATCACATGGCCGGGCGTATGATAAATACTCAGCAAATTGTTAAAGAAAACCTTACATTGCCTTATTTATTATTTGTAAACTCTCCTAGAAACCTCACATTAACTAAACAGGCTTTCAATGCCATCTAGTGGGCCGATAAGCAAGCACGACAAACCCTGTACGGCAATTAATATAATATTAAATATTAAATAATGTATAACCTTTACACATGTTCCTATGTTAAATACCTCGGGAAAAAAATCATGGCGGCTATATATATATTTTGATAACATAAATAATAACTTTTACATAAGTTTATAAGTAAAATATCTAGGAAAAAAATCACGGTGCTTATGTAGTATAGTCTTTTGCTATAGTAGCGCCTTAAACCATGTGGTCATTCTTTATGTTACGTGCAATGATAAGCTAAATACCCGTTTTCATATTCGTTATACAGATACAATTACCGAGGATTAGCCATTTAATTTATCTGTACTTAGTCCGCTCTTGCAGAGGGCGAGAGAATTATTAACATTGAGTCGAAGTTGTGCGGTGTTATCGCCTATTAAGGGGTAACTAACTAATCGGGCCGTCGGTAAGGCGCTCAGTAATTTGATGGTCTCTGGTTCGAATCCAATCTAGACACACGAATTACAAACTACAGTAAATTCACCGTGCAAAACGGGCGTCGCTAAAATCTACCCTCCCTCAGTGCATCTGAAGGTACTCTCGCAAATGTTGAGTGCATTGATGTGTGGGCTTAAACTTTCATAGGGATATAGTTGCGAACATTAAATTCAATATTATTCCTCCGTTGAGAGCTGACTTGGGCCGGCCGCTTTCACGGAATGTAAAAGCGAATCTGCCGTGTAACGGGACTTTTCATAGCTTCCTTACAGGTGTCTATTTTGAGAAACACAATGACTCCTCAAGGTGAATGGAGGTTATTGCTCGGTACGTCGCCCCCCAGAAGGTAATGACCGGGGAGGGGGGAAAACCAGGATGAACAACCCCGGCTCTTAGGGAGGGGTGGGGAGGGAAAAGTGAAAGGCTGAGTTGGTCAGCAGAAGCCAGCGAGCCAGCTTGTGTCATTTAATATCGGGCATCCGGAGGAGAAAGTACCTCTTGTCTCATGCTCCCACAACGCTCTAAAACTCCAACACCTCAATCCTTAATTAGCATAAATTAATTAATTAATAATTAAAAGGCCGTCAGGAGAGGTTCAGGCCTTGTGACGATGGAACCAATGCTCATTCAACATAAGACAGCACTAGCTAGAGGTTCAAAACGATGAATAAAAACCCCAAATATAGACCGTTTTCGATATAAACGCTCTGACATATAGGCAGTTTTATGTATAAATGACTGTTACGAAACGACCCCCAGAACGTTTTCGATATAAACGCTCTGACATATAGGCAGTTTTATGTATAAATGACTGTTACGAAACGACCCCCAGAACGTTTTCGATATAAACGCTCTGACATATAGGCAGTTTTATGTATAAATGACTGTTACGAAACGACCCCCAGAACGTTTTCGATATAAACGCTCTGACATATAGGCCATTTTATGTATAAATGACTGATCCGAAACGACCCCCAAATATAGACCGTTTTCGATATAAACGCTCTCACATATAGGCAGTTTTATGTATAAATGGCTGTACCGAAACGTCCCGAACACTACTAGCGAGTTCGTACAAAATTGACGAAACAATATTATATCATTAAATAACGTTAGCTTTAAGCTTGATGCAAAACTTTATAAAGTTTTAACGCCATAGTCACTTTTTTTTATTATTAGTTTTATTTGTAAAACGAATTTGTCGCAATATGAGTTTCTTATAGAGAATGCTAATTTTAAAATGTGTATTGATCTTTAGTTCAAAATAGTTAAATTTTTAATACATAAGAGAGATATAAAATTATGAAACGCTTCTTCAAAGAGACAAGGATTAGGGCCAGTCCTAAGTTTGGAATAATACTGTAAGGTAATTGTTTCTTTGAGAACTGTTGGTCAGAATTAACTAACTGTTAGCCAAAATGTAGACTAAAAGAGAACTCGGAATGTTAGCCAGGTAAGAAGAAATGGAACTCCGCCTTTTGACTAGAATATAGGGAAAAGTAAAATCTTCATGTTGGCCAGAATGTAGGTAATAAAGAAACTCAGTCTGTTGGCCAGAATGTAGGTAAGAAGAAAACTCAGTCTGTTGGCCAAAGTGTAGGTAGTAAAAAAAACTCAGTCTGTTGGCTAAAATGTAGGTAGTAAAGAAACTCAATCTGTTGGCCAGAATGTAGGTAAGAAGAAAACTCAGTCTGTTGGCCAAAGTGTAGGTAGTAAAAAAACTCAGTCTGTTGGCTAAAATGTAGGTAGTAAAGAAACTCAATCTGTTGGCCAGAATGTAGGTAAGAAGAAAACTCAGTCTGTTGGCCACAGTGTAGGTAGTAAAAAAAACTCTGTCTGTTGGATAAAATGTAGGTAGTAAAGAAACTCAATCTGTTGGCCAGAATGTAGGTAAGAAGAAAACTCAGTCTGTTGGCCAAAGTGTAGGTAGTAAAAAAACTCAGTCTGTTGGCTAAAATGTAGGTAATAAATAAACTCAGTCTGTTGGCCAAAATGTAGGTAGTAAAGAAACGCATTTTGTTGGCCAAAATATAGACAAGAAGGCAAACCCTTACTTCACCTCTGACAAGACGTGTATTAATCACAACTTGTGAATGTGTGGAATGCCAAACCTCCACTGTGGTTCGGATCCCACGTTAAACTGTAGGTCCTCCATTTCATCTCACAATCACCCTACATTAGCGTAAATGCGTATAATCCGAACGGGTAGTAAAATGCGGTGCTAACAATAACAACAACAACAACAACAATAATAATAATAATAATAATAATAATAATAATAATAATAGTATTTAATAATAATAGACAAGAAGGAAATGTGGTCTGTTGGCCAAAATGTAGACAATAATGAAACTCTGCCTGTTAACCAGAATGTAATCAAGGGATTAAGATAATTATATTACCTGACGTTAAACTCGTCCTTAGCAAAAATAATCAATGGAGATAAAAAGGTCATAAATGACACATTCCATATTTATACTGTAATAGCAAGAACGCAGTAAGAACAACAGTAATTTATGTCAGTTACAAAAACTACTAAATCTATCAATACACGTGATTAGTGGCTGTCACTTTTGAGCGATAAAGTCATATTTACACTATAGTAAAATTTTATCTGTGTTGACTACTAGTGTTGCTTCCTAGTAAAGTTTTTTAAAATCTAATAAACACATGCCGCATGTTTGATTATGAACTTCCGTTCAAATGTTCTGGCGCAGAATTCATTCTGAAGTTTAAGGAAACCTTTAAGAATCCACCTTTATTTTAATTTTGTAGTCCATAATGTCTTATTATCCACCCACTAGGCGCTTATATACACTCATTTTATACTTATAGAGAGGGTGTAACTTACTGGAAGTGTATCTACAGTTGTGTTAAGGAAGAGTGGGAAAGAATTAGCAAACCGGATTATATTTAGTAAAAACGTGCGCTCACCGATGCGAGTAATTTGCTTTAATAGAGAATGGGAAAACACAAGGAAAAAAAAATTCCCGGAGCAAACAATCGGGGATAAAACTTCGGTCTTCCAACACCAGATTCCACCACTATATAGATGAGGTCAAACTTTCTTGTTGTCAGTTATAAACAAATATATCGACGCTCAAATTTATTTAAAAAAATAGCAACCTTGGACTATTTTACAAATATTTATCCGAAAATATTTGATATTGGCATCAATAGTTTTCATATGATTAAATAAGTTCACAAGTTATGTAAAAATTCCAAATATTATTAAAATACTCTTTTTTATAGAAATATTAATTAACCTACCTCAAAAATGTGTATAGAATCAACTTTTTTCTTAAAATAGTATCACGGTTGTTTATTTTTATTTAAATTTGTAATATAAACCAATTTACAAAAAATATCGTTCCCTTACATTGTGTATATTGACATACTTTTCAAAACAACATCTTTTTAAATAGTCGGAACATATTACAATATTCATCAATGAATGTATTTTTCTTAAAACCCGTGTGCAATTTTTTTTAACCCTATTTGACACAAATTACTCTATTCTACGAGAAAAATGGAATCATCCTTGTATGAATGCTATATCAATAAAATAAACATAACCTCAAACATTTAAATAATATATACCAAATCTGTTTTCATTCCTTTGGTATAACCTTAATTAACAAACTAAAATAGCACACACACTAAATACATTTTGACTCGTTATAATAATTCTTAATCTTAAAACTATCAAAACAAAAACAATTTCTAATATAACATTTAACAAAAATGTTTTTAATTTTCTTAGTGAATTAAATAAATACTATCAAAGGTATCACTTAAACACTTGCTTAACTTTAATTTACAAACCTTAGATAATTATTCAAAAGTAATTAACGTATGCCAATATCACTAGATAAGTACTCACCTCCGGTAAGTGGTTAGTGGTATGACGTCACATCCGATGCTAATAGGCGTCCCGACGCTTCTATAGCCGGCGCCAGCTTGGTACCCTATGTGTCAGTGGCGCCTCGATACTAGAGAACCTAGCGGCCAGACGAGCAACCAGAATTTAGGAGTAAGACTTGCGTGACATTTCCTCAATGCATCGAAAAGGTAATCCACCTTTACGAGCTCGTCTGTTGAGCTAGGGACACTATCGGCTTTATTGGGAGGGTTAGGGGTGCGGTCAGCATGACGGCCCGAAGGTATGACGCTGACAATAAATGCGTCTGATTAAACAGATAATAGTTTTAAATCCTTTCTACATGGGGAAAGCCAATACATTTAATTTAAATCCCCCCCCCCCGCCCCTTCTTCATTTTTTAAAAATTTTAAATAGTTTTTCAATCACTGCGTCTTATTATCTGTTAAGATTATATGCATATTTGATAATTACTCTAATGGGATAAGAATGAGGAAAGAGACATTTTAGATGTAGTTTACCCGCATTTACATATAAGGAGAGTGGGAAACAATTTAGGGAAAAAAGCCCTTAGTATACACCTAGCCTATATTCGAACCCTGTTCTTCCCATCTTCAGCTGGCCAGACTAACACGAGAATGACGCCTTAGACCATTCTGTCACTGAAGTGGGTTTCTACTATAAAAAAAAAAGCGTAGCTTGACAGACCTTGCTTCGAGTTGTGGGACCAACTTTGGTGAAGTAAGACTTCTAACTTTCTTTTAGTACCACATCTTACCACCCATCCGGGATATCCACCGAGTAACACTATTGAGATAGGGACGAGTAAGGCAGATATTAGAGGATATACACCAGAATTTTCATAGAAGGAAAGTGGGGAAACCAATTAAACCCGACAGGAATTCGAAGTTTAAACTTCTCCCATCAACTGAAACCAAACTTTATACGACTGACAACTTTCACTCATGCCATCCAATGTGGATACAATTATTATAATGATTTGAGAATGGGAAGATAATTTAGAGGAAGTGTACTTGAATTAACGGTGAGAGAGTATTATAAAACTCCAGAGGTAAATCAAACTTAGGAAACTAACCCCAGTGCACTCGGTTGAGATTCGAACCTTGACCTCTCAATCCCAGAAAATCCGGTGTTCAAGTAATAAATAATCAATGTTTATGGTGTTTTTATATCAACTTAAACATTCCAGCGCTGTTAGATCAATATTGTGGGGGGAAGGGGGGCATTAAGGCGCGCACACGTGTTAGATGAAAAAACTGGCCATTAAAGAAGTTACGTCCGGTGCAGAGCAGGTAACATAGGGGGTGGTGAAGGGGAGCCAGCAGGCGTCGCGATTATATATCTCGACGTCCGGGCGACGCCAAGGGACATAAATATTACAGGCGATACGAGGAAATAAGGTAGGGATGTAGGGATAGAGAGAAAAGGGCCAGTGTTTTTACACTTTTTATAACATCTTTTCTTGGACAAAATAATTCAAATATTGCTTCATTACAAACAAAGAGTTTAATTTTCTTCACATGATGATATCAACATTTGTTGAATATCCGTCATGAGCATAGCGGCATTAGATGAGAAACTTTTTAAATGAAGAGAAAATATTGTCACCAAATTTCAGGACCCCCCTTGACAGATATACAGTACAAGAACATTTGATACAAATTGGAATGAGACTACTGGGGAGTGGAGGCTACATAATGATGAGTTATATACCCTGTACTAATCACCAGACATTTTTAGAATAATCACGTCTTAGATCACGGGTGGAAGGACATACAGCGCGAATGGAAAAATCTAGAACCATGTTCAGAGTACTCACTAGTAAACCCATTGGGAAGACTTAGACGCAAATGTTAGAGATAAGGTGTAATGAGGTGGACTGGATATAACCAGCTTAATATAGGGATAGGATGTAATGAAAGAGACTGGATAGAACTAGCTCATAATAGGGATAGGGTTTAATGAAAGAGACTGGATAGAACTAGCTCAGGATAGGGATAGGGTGTATTGAGGTCGACTGGATAGAACCAGCTTAATATAGGGATAAGATGTAATGAAAGAGACTGGATAGAACTAGCTCATGATAGGGATAGGGTTTAATGAAAGAGACTGGATAGAACTAGCTCAGGATAGGGATAGGGTGTATTGAGGTCGACTGGATAGAACCAGCTTAATATAGTGATAGGATGTAATGAAAGAGACTGGATAGAACTAGCTGATGATAGGGATAGGGTTTAATGAAAGAGACTGGATAGAACTAGCTCATGATAGGGATAGGGTGTATTGAGGTGGACTGAATGGAACTAGCTCAAGATAGAGATAGGTGGTGTACTTTTGTAAGTGTTGTAGTGAACTTTCGAGTTCCTAATGTCATAGAGTAAGTAAAGAAAACATTGAGAAGGGGAAAAAGTTTGTCTTTTAAATTATGTAAATATAAATTTTTACATTCTTCTCTCATATTAAAATATACCTTCCAGAGATCTTTCACATTCCACATTCAAACATGGGATCGACAGGTTTGCCTCTCCTCCGAAGAAAGTTGTGCTACGGATTTGTATCACTTAGTAAAAAATAATAAATAAAAAAAAGTTAACCTCAACCGAGTCTAAGACCACTAACATTGGATCGAGAGGCTAGCACTTTATCTCATGACAACCGAGGCCTTTACGTTATCTAATAAATGAAAAAAAAAAGTCCGTAAAATTTGACTGTGTGAAAACAACTAATAAAAAACTTTAATTTTTTTAATTTTAAATCTTTCGAAAATTTGACAAGGAAATAACAAACTAGATATAAAAGCCAGATCATTCTTTAAAAACCTTAATTATCATCATCATCATCATCATCATCATCATCATCATCATCATCATCATCATCATCATCATCATCATCAACTATTTCCATCTTGTTGCAGAGTCAGTTTGGTAAATTCTTCTTCTATCCTTAGTATTAAAATATATTCCCACCAATCGATAAAGATGTCTGGAAAGACACTTTGTGAACATTAATAATATATCAAAGAAGGGTTCGATTGAATGGGACCATTTCCATGCACGAATGTCATATAGAGGTGAAATGTTCCTTCCTTATATTTTGTTTTAATAGTGATTTTTTTTTAGCTCCGTGTAATTTTACTCCCACGAATTAGGCATTAGGAATGTTGAATTTAGAGAAAGTGTACCCACGTTTGCTTGGAGGGAGAGTTGAAAACCCTTTAGGAAAAACCATCATCAGTACACCCGATCGGGATTTGAATCCCTATTTCTTCATCATCAGCAAATCAAGTCTATTGTGAGAGTGACGTCTTAGACCATGTTGCCACCGAAACAGGCGTGAACTTACGTTGCTTATTTAGTTAAAGGTTGGAAATGAACGAGGAAAAAAAAAACAAGGTGTATTAAAAGTAATTAAAGTAATAATAATAAAATTTATTATAAGTATCTGGACTGAGTGGACACGTGGACAAAGACGTCAGTCTATTTTATCATGTTTTAGAGGGTTGAGGTTCGAATTCCAGACTGGTTTTTTACTAAATTGTTCTAGTCTCCTGTTTCGCGTCAATGCGGGCACATTTCCTTTAAATTTCTTACCCAATCAATGTAAATGTTTTGATAGCTCGAAGGGCTGGTAAAACGTTATACTCATAAAACAAATATATTTCTTGAAATATCCCCATATTTCTGAACAAGGATAATGTTTTATAATATATTGTAATGTTATCACGTATCAACAAACTAAAAATATAAATATGGTTATGTGAGTTCTTTTTAAAGAAATGTAATTATATATAACGTTTTATAGTACTATCAAATTTTAATAGACTAAGTTAAAATATTGACCTGCTTCGGTGGCAGCATGGTCAAAGGCAGGGGTTTCCAAACTACGGCCCGCGGGCCACAAGACTCTATCTGGCCCGTCCCAAGGTTTTATCAAAAAACCAATTAATTGTTTTTCTTCATTATTTCTTAACCACACTGTTTATTTGACATGTCCAATTTCTGTCCACACGCGTGCTTCCCCCATGACACCAAGCCAGAGTACTGTCGGAATTGCAAACCCTCATTTTCAGTCGCAGGCGCCATTCCTTATAACGACAACAGAACGGCTTGACTGTGAGGATGTTTAGGTAGTTCCAAGGTTCCCGGCAGAGGGTTTTTAAAAGGAAAGTTCCGAAAGATGATACCTAATTTAAAAATAAGTTATTATTATTATTATTATTAGCAACGCGTCTTACTACCCGTTCGGGTTATACGCACTTACGCTAATGTGTAATGATAGGGTGATTGTGAGCTGAAATGAAGGACCTACAGTTTAACGTGGAATCCGAACCACGGTGGCGACCTGGCATTCCACACATTCACAAGATGTCTTGTCAGAGGTGAAGGAAGGGTTTGGAAATCAGATAAATCTGTGCCGGGACCGAGGATTGAACCCCGACCGCCAGCATAGAAGTCTGACACCTTACCCCTAGACCACCAGGTCACCTAAAAATAAGTAATTATATTTACTAATTATTATATATATATATATATATATATAAATTATTAGATATACATTGATTTATTTCTCACAGCCCTTGGTCAAAGGCATCACTCTTGTTTAAGACTAGACTTCAGATGACAGGGATATCGAGGTTCGAATCTTAGTCGGATGTACTGAGGGTGGTTTTACACACAAATTTGTGTAAACTTCCTATAAATATAACCTACCTAATCCTTAAAATCATCGGCGTAATCAATACATAAACGTATAACCCGAACGGGTAGTAAGACGCGGAGCTAAAAAATAAAACTAATTAAATCCACACGAATGCGGGTACACTTCCTCTAAATTCAACATTCCTCATACTTAACTCATTAGCGTAGTTTGTGTATATATATATATATATATATATATATATATATATATATATATATATAAGTTTAATCTGACCACTGAACAGGTAGTAAGACGTGGTGCTAAAGACAAAAAGAATATTGTAGTTGGTTGAGATGCCACAAAGAGAATCGAACGTGTACTGGTGTGTAAGGTGGGCCCGCGCGCTCTTTCAGTACATAGCTTTGTCCGATGTAAGATCTTCTCCCTACCTCCCTTATTAAAGATGTATTATTCCATTGGCGTTTCCGTGGCGGGGTTGAAACTAAGCCAGAACTAAGAAGGATGATGGTTGCCGCAAAAAGGTCCGCTGTTAGGAGGTTATCGATTACTCTGCGTCTGGCGCGCGACTACCGAGGAAGATAGGTAGGTAGCTGTGTGCTTTACAATATACACATGTTGAGGACGACCTAACGTTGGGGGTGAATAAATACACGGCCATCGTGTTTTGAGTGACGTCATACCCGCACAATCCCATAGCGACGTCACGTGAGCAACGGCCATGATGGCCCAAACATTTCTTGTACAGATACAGTATTGGAATCGTAAAAATTTCGACCCTAAGGGGTATGATGGATTTTGTAGTTTTATGGGCCCCCGCACCCCCCCCCCAAAAAAAATTAATGGTAGTTTACTGATAATAAATATTTTGAAAAAAAAATGTTATATTGAAAATCACTCTAATGGAAGGTTTAAAATTAAACAGATTTAGTATAACTTTTTTTTTAGCTTATATTTATTTCTTAAAACTTTTTCATGTGACTATTAAAATAATATATTTGTTTTCTGAGGAAAACTTAATTTTTCTTAGCACCATGTTATATCACCTGTTCAAGTTATACACCTATGTACTAATTACTCCAATGTGATAGGAATTAGGAAGGTTTAATTTAGATTAAGTGTACGCGTAATCATGTGGGTGGAGGGGGGCCAGGGGAAAAACATTACGGAAAAAACTATCCTCACCACAACCGACTGGGATTCGAACACCAATATCCCCGTCATCGGCAATCCAGCAGCCACCAAAGTGGGTGAAAACTTATTAAGGGTTAGATCACCATTGACTAATTTTTGAAAATGTCATCCCAAATTATTTTAGACTATTTGAGAAAGTGTGCACCATTGTATCGTACTAATTACTTAACCATTTGCAACGCGTCTTACTACCCGTCTGGCATACATACACCAAATGAGGTAGTGGAGAGAAAGGGATTTAGAGCGCCGTTCACCGGAGAACTAGATAATAATAAAAAAATGACGCTTTTGTCCGCGTGCACACCGGTGCGGGCTACATATTCTAAAACCAGTGCCAAGTAAATTTGGTTTATTTAAAGATTATCGATCTTTTCACGTGACCTATGTAGCGTGTTTGACCTTGACATTATTCGGTTACGATCGACCTATGTGGTCGTCTCAGGACCCGATGTTCGTGGGTTCGAACCCAGCTGGAGTCAACAGATTTTTCTTGAGCGATACAAATCCGTAGCACAACTTTCTTCGGAAAGTAAGTTATTATTATTATCACCGCGTCTTACTACCCGTTCGGGTTATACGCACTTACGCTAATGTGTGATGGTAGGGTGATTGTGAGATGAAATGGAGGACCTACAGTTTAACGTGGAATCCGAACCACGGTGGAGACCTGGAATTCCCCCGGAAAGTAAGTAAAGCCATTGTTCCTATGTCGGTAGTGGCACGTAAAAACACCTCGGAAGGTTTGTGAGAATACCTTTCTAGGTCAAATTGTTAGGACCGTTCGCTATTTCTTATAGAAATTCTCCTGTGCCTATACAGACCTAATCAGTAGGTTCAGAAAGTGCACATTAAATACCTCAAATAAATAATATACGGCTATATTGTGTTAGCACATTTGAACTTATTGATCCCATAATACTATCCCCGAATAAGATTTTACATTAACTCTCCAGGTCCTAAATATTTGTTTAAATATATAATTAGGTATATTACATGTCTACTGATCAGAGGGGTACAGCTTTGATTACTTGGGGAATAAATTTACGTTTAGTATATTCATTTTGTTTCCTTTCTCTACAGTCTATCTTATAAATTAGATTATGGCGCTTATGTTATATTTTGCTTAGTCTATAGTCTGCAAAGCAATTTAAATTGGTAAATATACTTTAAACTTAGGGTCTGGTGAGAAAGATTCAGTCTGTGAAATTCATCATTGACATTATAGTTTACTAATCAAATAAACAAATTATTTAAAGCTTAATTTATTTTTTAGCTAACTTCATTTGCTTGTAAAGAGCTACACGGTTAAATAAAATATACACACAGTAGTCTCCTATATTTTTATGTGATATATTACTCTTTTAATACCGATCATGTTTTCACTGTTATAGAAATATTAGAATAATTTTTAAAATTAAAGTTAACAGTCACTGAAGCTGAAAACAGAAAAGAACAAAAGGGGGCGTTCATATGGATTTTTTTTTAAATAAAATAATAATAAAAGGTCCACCACTTTACTGCACGCAGCTTTCACCTTTTGAAACTAAAGCCCAAGTCTACACTTTCAAGTGTTGGCTCTTTGGCTTTTCAAAGTTTGAAAGTTACGTCAATGTGAAATTGGAGCATTCGTCAGGGAAAATATATGAAAGTTATGGACAAAGAAATTAACCAAGCTAACAATGTTTTCATCTGCTATGGTGGACGCTTACTCAAAATATCAAGCTCATTTCACTTAGTCTTGTTTGCCGTTGGTGGGGAGTTCAGAGTGCACATCCCGGCCTATTGTTTCGAAGGTGGTTTGTACTAAATTGTTTCATCAGTTTCCCAAAATTATTTGTTTTATATCCATTACTGTTTCCAGCCTGTGACCTGGGTTAGTTTTTTATTCGAGCCATATATTTTTCACTACCTGCTTTCAAGACCTATCGTAGCTTTAAATGTCTTATAATTTATCTTATAACTAGGATAGACACAACATCCAATCCCCGGCCGTTAATTCATCACTGTGAAATAATAAATACACATTTCACTTAATGATACATTTTTCTGCCATGCTGGGAATCGAACCTGGGACCCTTAACTCAGTAAAGAGACACGCTACAGATTGAGCTAAGATGTTGGAATACGAAACACAGATGGAATTGTTTACACTTTTGCATATAAAACTAATTATATAGGCTTAGTTACAAAATATTTGTCAATTTATATTTATCGGAGGTTAGTCTTCAGGAGATACGTTAATACCTGTATATGTATTATTTAAGCCTCATAAGGACCTGCAATAACGAGGTTGACTGGCTATTGAGGGCCACCGTATTACTGATGTAGTTTTAAAGGCAAAACTTTCTTTATCGAGACAAGTGCACAGCCATTTTAGCTTGACATTACGTCAGGTTGGGTGTCACTCTAATACCGAGCTAGGTCTGGATAGGGAAGAAACCACACTAGCACTACACTAGAACTAAAAAAACAACACTTGTTCTGGTTCTTGGCTACAGACAAGCCTCACCCCAAGAACCGAAGTGCAGTAGACACACTATAATACCCCTAGCAAATACGTGAATGCAATTTGACAAACCTTGCGTCAAGGCAAGTTGCCAAACTGTACAGCTCACGGGTGGCTGGTGTATGACCTGTGGTATTCAAACATTTCGTAGGGGTACAATATTAGGGATTTTATTAAATTAGACAGAGAATAGGGTTTTTGTCACAAGTTTAAGAAAATAAACTATATAAATCAACATATCGATGCCTCAGTGCAACAGGGTAGCTACATCCTTAAACATGTCATTTTAGAGTTATTAAGATAAATAATCTCAGAATATTTAACATACAGGGTGCACCATAACATGTCAGATACACTTCAGCGGTGGAAAGGAGACACAAAACCATTAAAAAAAGGTAATATAAACATGTGTTCCATTTGAGCTTGTTTACTAGTTACAGACAAGTGAATACACTAAACTGTTTACATACCACACTCAATATCACTCGACTTGTTGACTAAGTATGTTCTATGGGTTATTCCAAGCGCCCGGCATTTTTGAAAAAGTAGGGTATTCTATGATGCAATGACTGCAGGCTTGCATTCAGGCCGAAGTTGGCCATTTTGAGTACTTCCTATAATATTAAGCCACTTCATATTACTGGAGTACAAACATGGCTAAAGCTAGTAAAAAAGGTCAAATGGGGCGTATGTTTATATTAACTTTTTTCGTTGTTTTTGTATTTCCTATTTACCGATGAGCTGGGTACCCCATGTTACGATGCACCATGTATATTTCATAGGTTACAGTTAAATTATATCTTTATTGAAAGTTATATTAATAAATCAAAATAGGTGGGTTGTTTCACACAATTTATTGTTACAAACTGTTTTACTTGCACAATTAAAGATCTGTGATTTAAAAAATATATATAACACTTATGGTCTGAGGTATCAATATAATAAACAAATATAAATTGCACTTTATTAGAATTATTTTGATTACTATAAAGTATCTCATTTCAGATATGTGTGGAACCAACGTTTTCATGACAAACATATTAAATTGTAATCCAAACGAATGCTACAAATATCAAAAGTTTAACGCCAACTTGTCACTATGAACATTTCTAGACATTGTTTTCTATCAATAATAAAATAAGTAGAATTGTATGGATAATATTTGGAGTAGAATTAGTTCTGAGAAAAAACATATACAAAATAACAGGCAGAAAAAATCGCGCAAACTTTCTCCCTATGTCTATGTGTATTATGGCTTAAGATAAAAAAAAGTTTTCAGTAAACAGCCCTTATGTAAAAGTTACTCACTAAAACAAACACATCATCTTGTTAGTCAAAATAAATACTTTTTATATATACGGTTTAAACAGAATTTTTCAAATATTTTAAATTTTCAAAAATAACTTTTTTGCTAACCCACCATCATTTTTTATTTATAAAATTATAAACGTAGTTTTTTTTGTAATGAAAAACTATTCCCCAATTTCTTTTTGTACTCAATTTTAAAGAATGATTTTAAAACATTTCAAACTTTCTATAGTTTGTTGCAAGTAAAAGACTATTTTTAATTACATTTATTCTAGAAAAATAAACATACATTATTATTGATCATGTAAAACAGTTTTCAGATACCAGTTTTGAACAAAATAGTAATATATATTTTCAACAAAATTCAAATTTTACAAAAAATAACCATCAGTAAACTACAATAATTTTTTTTTTTTTTTAGAAAACACAATATATATATAGTGTTACATATATATAATTCTTTACAATGTAAAAAGCTTAAATACCAATTTTTAACCAAATTGTTATACAATTTTTTAATATTAAAATTAAAGAATAAAGTAATCGGTAAACTACCCTTAATTTACTATCCAAACAAGTATACAGTTTTAACTGTCGTGTCAAACACCTCACAGATATATATTTTAAACACAATTTTTAGTGCCATTTTCAAAATATTTCGAATTTTCGAAAATCACTTATCAGTAAATTACCACTTAAAAATTTTTACTGAAAAAACAAGCATACAGTCTGATAAGAGAGGTAAAACTCTCCCTATATATCTTGTTTAAACAAAATCGTTAAAGCCATTTATGAAAATTTTGGAATTAAAAATATCAGTAAATCACCCTTAATTTGAAGGTTATGGTCAAAATTAAAAAAAAGTCCCGAAGTATTTTCTTATAACATCTAGCTATAAGTTTGTACAAAATACATCAAACCATTTCGACTCTGTGGACGGAGAACGAAAAACCCAGTTTTTTTTCGGACACACATAAAACATAAAGATTCGTCATAATCTCAAGGTCGAAAATGTTCACGATTAAAATACTTTCGCTTGATATGAGAAAAATAACATACAAAACACTCATATAATTTAAAGAAAATACCCAGAGTAGTTTCATAAAAAACTATTTATTCTCCTTAATATTTGACTATATAAAATACTGAAATTATATATTTCAACTACTTCACTTTATAGACAAGTTTCTAAAATTAGTTTCAAATTAATTTTTAACCACTCTCGTGTAAACTTTCCTGCTGATGATGTAAGGATCAAGGTTCAATTCCCGGTCTGGTCTACTGAGGGTGTTTTTACCTAAATGGTTTCCCATTATACTTCCACAAAAATGTGGGTAGATCACCTCTAAAATGCTTCCTTCCTCATCTCTACCCCATTAGAGTAATTATAATATTTGCGTGTAACTTGAACGGGTAGTAAGACGGGTCGATTAAAAAAAAATTAAATGTGTAGTTGTAGGTGCGCTACATGGGCGGATCTCCAGAAGGAAGGCGCGTGGAATGTTCTACACGGCGCGGCGGCTCGGAGTGGCGCGGTGCGTTGTAGTGGGCGACAGGTTTCACGGAATAAACAAAGGGTACCGCTATAGCAAGTTCACACCACCGCTCCGAGACAAGAGCTACAGTAGCCCCATGGCTTCTTTGGTGCTGACTGACAGCTTTAAAAAGTTACCAGACCAAATTACGTATCCCTACGTCCAACCAGATGATCTGAAAAAACATGTGTTTAGCAGCTGTCACTTCTGACATTTAAAATTTAGGTATATACCTAAATTTTGACTGTCAGAAGTCAAGTGTGAGCTGTCAGTCAGCACCAAAGAAGCCGTGGGGCTACTGTAGCATTCTTGTCACCTCGACCACAGACAGGTAAGAAACAGACTCTCAACCTAACGGAGGTTTCGCTGCGCGCCTTTTGCCAGCTTGAGTCCTTCAACACTGGGCCTCGCTAGTGTCAAGTGCTGGGTGATGATAGGACTAGCCGCAGCGATTCTAGTGTCGAAGGACACAATCTTCTAAAAGGAACTCAACCATTTTAACCTGGACGTTGTCTGCGGCCTTGACCCAATAGACTTGCAAGATCAACTCAGTGACCTGAGCACGTTTGGACACTTCATGCGGCCGGCCCTGCGGCTGTTCCAGTCGATAGCGGCGTCCACGATGGCCGTCCCTCTGAAGAAGTCGACGGCCACTATGTTGGCGTTCACCCCCAGGTCTCCACGATACCACTCTGTCACGTTGCGGTTGACGGAGTGCGCCATCTTCCTGAGACCGCCGAGAGAGTCGAGGGCGATCTTCAAGCCGTTGGCCGTCAGTTCCGCCATGGCGGACCACGAGGTGTCGGTAGGGGGGCTGCGGATATGGGGACAGATGATTACAAGTCTACTACAGACAGCAAGTGCCCACTAGAAACTAGCGTTGTCCCGACACCTCTTGTTCTTGATTACAATTCTTACATGTCAACTTTGATTTAACCACCTTTGGTGGCTGCAAGGCGTAACTCTCGCTATAGACTACACTGCCAATGACAGAAAGCTCAAGGTTCTAATCCTAGTTGTGTACTGAGGGTGGTTATCCCTAAATGGTTTTACAATCTCCCTCCACGCCAATAAGTTAGATTACCTTTAAAATGCTTCCTTACTCATCCCTACCCCATTAGAATGTATTTTAATTTATTTGGGGTATGTATTTAACTTGCACTTTCTGAACCGACTGATTATATCGGCACGCAACTTTTTTTTTTAAACTAACTTAGGGTGACCTGGTGGTCTAGGGGTAAGGTGTCAGACCTCTGTGCTGGGGGTCTGGGGCTCAATCCTAGGTCCCCCCACAGATTTATCTGATTGCCAAACCCCTCCTTCACTTCTGACAAGACGTGTATTAATCACAACTTGTGAATGTGTGGAATGCCAGGCCTCCACCGTGGTTCGGATCCCACGTTAAGCTGTAGATAGTAAGACGTGGTGATAAAAAATAAGATAGATGGTATTGTAGATAATAATGAAGGATGAAGACTAACATGAAGCTGTGATGACTGACGACGAAGAAGACTCACCTTGTGTCGACTCCCAAGAGGTAGTCGTACAGATTATCTAACGAGTCGACGTTCCCCCACTTGTGTGCCACTGCGGGCCATAGGATGTCACTCCCATCAACCACCTCCTTCTTGTTGTAGGAGAGGACTAACCTCCTACCTGAGCCCCACACTTCACCCAGGGTGGAGTCCCACGAGAGGGTGGTGGTGTCGCCAGGTTCCCGAGCTCCTGTCTCAGGTAACTCGACAGCTTCTGGTGCACTCTTCTGTCGTAGTTGAATCCTGTCATCAAGAACCCAAATGAAGGGTAGAGGTGGAATAAGGGGAGAGTTCAATTTGAAATCTAATTGAGTTAGTGTTTCCATTGTTAGACAATAATTATACCTTAATAATGCACTTGAGACTATGTTTAAAAAAAAGTCTCGATCATATTTTAATAGATTAACAAAAGTTTTAATAAGCTTGAAATTAAATTAGAGTTCGCATGTTTGGGTGCTTTTTAAACATCATAATTATTTATTATAATTTTTTTAATATATATTATTAGTTTAAAGTTTTCGTTGCATTAATGAAACATTTAAAGAAACTTTAGAACATAATTTCAAAATATATATTATGCCATATTTATTGACAAGATGTCTTTGGATTTAATGGAATGCAAAATATCTTTTGAACTAGAGGAATATTCCACAGTTCGGTGTTTTATTTCATGCTATTTTGTTTTATTTGATGCCATTTTGTTTTATTTGATGCTGTTTTGTTTTATTTGACGTTGTTTTGTTTTATTTGATGTTGTTGGGTTTTATTTGACGCTGTTTTGTTTTGTTTGATGTTGTTTTGTATTATTTAACGATTTTTTGTTTTATTTGATGTTGTTTGGTTTGATTTTGTTTTGTTTTATTTGAAGCTCTTTTGTTTTATTTGATGCTTTTTTGTTTTATTTGATGTTGTTTTGTTTAGTAATAGTTATGAAAGGAATTACCTGGTATTAAATGAATGTAAAATGCAACAATACCAGTTAAGTAAAAACTTTGTTACCACTCTTACTTATTTTAGATTGAAACAAATTGTGTGTTATTTTAACTACTTTATAATTGATTTGCGTACATTTAGTTAAATGTGCTCTCAGATACTAAAGGAATATGCCACCATTTTTATGTATTGCATGCACAACAATACCTAATGTACTAATTGTTTGCACGGTGCAGTACCTAGTGCTATCTTTATTATCCACAGTGCCGTACCTAGTGTTATATATTGTATGCACAGTACAGTACCTACAGGGAAACCGTGGACATCAAGAAGCACAATCTCTTGGGTGGATCGGACAAACTTCTTGACATCGTCTAGGAACTCCTGAAGTGGATGCAGCCGAACTAACCCATGGTTCACCCACCAGACAGGGTTTCTGAAGGGGTAGAAACCAACCCTGAGGTCCAGGTACCGAATACCGTACGTCAGTTGCGATAGGACGTCTTCCTCCTGGATATAGAGGAAAGAGGATTAGGGAAATATTACATATTTAAAAGAATAGATTGGTAATAGATGCAAGAAGATTACAAAATAGTATCGTGTTAGTATCTTGTCATATTGATTACTATATTATATGTGACGTGATATTAATACTAAAAGCTAAGTATTTTAGTAGAGTTCTGGCAAGAGAAGCGTATCTGACAGTTGTATAACTACTAAAACGATGTTAATATAGAGTATTCATACGTCAAGTCATGTGATAATCAGCTGTCAAGTCTAGTCAAACACGAGAGTGGTGTGTCAGACCAAACGGGCACCAAATCGGGTAATATCACTAATAAGTAATAATATAGTAATATGTAATAAAGTTTGACTTTTAAAAAAATGTGTTTTTTTCAAAAGATTCTGTCTTCAAGAATCCTACAGTATAATTTTTTTTTTACAAATAACTGAAAATTAAACATGTTTTTTATGTGCAACACATCTTACTACCCATCCGTGTTATCCACATAAACTAATAGGGTAGGGATTGGCAAGGTAAAATTTATAGGAAAGATACCCGCATTTGCGTTAAAGGGAGTATGGGAGACCAATTAGGATAAAAATGCACTCAATACCTTCAGCTAAGATTCGAACCTTAACCTTCCGATCACCTGCAATTATTGTGAAAGTGACCCTTCCGTTCGAACCATCGATTTGGTATTTGGCGTTTATTTTCCCATGCACGCATGAAAGTAGATCTAGTAAATCTCAGCTACGTTAGGAAGGGGTAAACAATTAATTTGCTGGGTTATACTTCAAATGCAGAAACGTAGGGCTAAAGGGATCTAGAGTTGTGTTCAGTATTTTTGTAGGTTATCGTATCTAATAAAAAAACTATTAAAAAAATTGCTTCAGTTGATACGCTTAGTTTAATTTTCTACTTTATATTAATCTCTACAGTTTATGTATATTAGTTTGTCATGATTATTGCGGACTTAGAACATATTAAGCTTTTTAAATAGATAAAAAGCCCTGTTCAAAGTCGCCTATGACAAATGTTCAAGAACTAAAAAGTAGAAAATTAAGCTTAACATATATACAGAAGAAAGTATTTTATTTATTTTATACAAAACGACCTACAGTTTAAAGTGTAATCCGAACCACGGTGGAGGCCTGGCATTCCTCACATTCACAAGATGTCTTGTCAGAGGTGAAGGAAGGGTTCGGTAATCAGATAAATCTGTGCCGGGACCTAGGATCGAACTCTGGACCCCAGCACAGAAGTCCGACACCTTACCCCTAGACCGCCAGGTCACCCAAAATATAAATTATACTACTATAAAGCCACATGGCTCACTCACTGACATTAATGTTTACCCACTTCCAGATCAGCTATAAACTTTAAATTTAGCAAACTTATAGCTTTTAGCCTGTAACCAATGGGAAAATTACAAAAAGTTAAAAATTTTAATTTTTAACCCCGGAAAAAAAATATCCAAAATGTCGGAGAAATTTTAAAGTCGGCGTGGACCTTTTTTTTGGAGGTCTCTTGTGGTTAAACTGTAAGACCTATCAAAAAACGGCTCTGGAATTAGATTAGTTTACATCCTCTTGCAAAGAAGACTTACTGGGGGTTTGGGGGTGGAGCCCTCAATGAGCAAAGCGAGTTATTTGTATATAAACGAATTTAAAACTTAGAATCATGACCTTGAACACATATGTCCTCGAAGAGTTATTTATTTATGATTGTAACCTGGGTGATGCTGTATTTGGTGACGGGTGTCTCGGATCCTTTGTACCTCTCGTAGGCGCCGGCGTCGTGGGCGCCAGGAATAAACACTTTTCGTAGTTTCATGGGCGACAGTTCGTCCTTCATGTCCACCATCCACGTGGGCCGCGTCCTACGGCCAAGGAAAATTACCTTCTAATTAACCTTTTTTAATACTTATTAGTTACTCGACACTTTGGCTCAGTCAGTAGCGTGTCTGCCTACAGTTCAATTTTCATAGGAAGGGCCTTTTAGAAAATAAAATAACGAACAAATAATATTGTTAGTTTAATTTAGTTGAAAGATGACACCTAGACACGAGAATCGAGCCCGGATCTTTTACTTGGTGCGCCAATTCTCTACCATTGAGATATCCAGGATTCAGGCCGAGTATGTGATGGATGTGAGGAAATCATCGACTACCATGAGCTATAATTGACATTACAGTAACTTTCGACTCGGGAAGGCTGTTTGTTATTCTACCAAATGTACAATACTAGATTGTAACTATAGCGAATTGTGCTCTCCACATAGACAATCCCGTAATTATTATTATTAGCACCGCGTCTTACTACCCGTTCGGGCTATACGCACTTACGCTAATGTGTAATGGTAGGGTAATTGTGAGATAAAATGAAGGACCTACAGTTTAACGTGGAATCCGAACCACGGTGGAGGCTTGGCATTCCCCCACATTCACAAGATGTCTTGTCAGAGATAAAGGAAGGGTTTGGTAATCAGATAAGTCTGTGCCGGGACCGAGGATTGAACTCCAGACCCCAGAACAGAAGTCCGACACCTTACCCCTAGACCGCAAGGTCACCAAATCCCGTGATTACAATGACCTACATCGGGTGTGTTGACATTCATATTATTTTATGGTCAACAGAGATAACATGACTTGACATATAAAATTACACGAGAGAGGATCTATCAAATTTTCTAGCCGTCAGATAATGCCCTTATGCCCTTCTTCTAAAATTTGAACTGTAGCTAAGAGTCCCGGGTTCGGTTCCCAGGATGGCCGACAATCTTACCATTGGTGAAATATAGGTTTCCTCTTTCATACTGATGAATTAACGGCCTGGAGGCTGGGTGGTGTGTCTACTACACTTAACTTAGTTTATAAGCCGTGTGCTGATATAACGTGTACGTTAAATATCTCTAATTAAAATAACAACGTTAGGCTACGTCCAGACGAGCAGTATATGTCGCTCAATTTGGAGCTACGCATGTGTCAGCACATGGCCAAACGGGGACGTGGCCACACAAATGAACGCCCGCTATCTTCAAGAGATCTCTCAGTTCAGTTCAGTTCAGTCATGAATCTTGTAGCGAATGTTACTTTATCTGTATTACTTGTCCAATGTGGGTGTCATCGAGGGCGAACATTTGTGGTGGAGCAGTGAGGGGGCATTGACCCCCACCCCTTTCCGATAGAATTTGATCCCTACTCTTGAATTTGCTCCCCCCTATAGTTTTATTTCACTCTAATCTGATATTCTCGAATATAAAGCTGAAAGATTGGCTTGGATCAAACTACAACTAGACTCTAAAAACATCCAATTTTCAAAAGAATATCCATGGGAGGGCCACTCTAAGTGGTTTCTAAGAGCATACAAATTTAAAAATTTGCTAATATAGGGTCCCTTGATCACTCTTTGGCTTGGGGTAGACGGGGAGGTCCGAATCTCTCAAAAGCCCCTTGATTGCAAACCCCTTTCCCTTTCACCACTGAGGGTGAAGGAAGTGGTAGATTTCAGGACCGTGATGTTACCTAAGAAAGTTGGATGTCTGGACCGTGATGTTACCTAAGAAAGTTGGATGTCTGGACCGTGATGTTACCTGAGAAAGTTGGATGTCTGGACCGTGATGTTACCTAAGAAAGTTCGATGTCTGGACCGCGATGTTACCTAAGAAAGTTCGATGTCTGGACCGCGATGTTACCTAAGAAAGTTGGATGTCTGGACCGTGATGTTACCTGAGAAAGTTGGATGTCTGGACCGTGATGTTACCTAAGAAAGTTCGATGTCTGGACCGCGATGTTACCTAAGAAAGTTGGATGTCTGGACCGTGATGTTACCTGAGAAAGTTGGATGTCTGGACCGTGATGTTACCTAAGAAAGTTGGATGTCTGGACCGTGATGTTACCTAAGAAAGTTGGATGTCTGGACCGTGATGTTACCTGAGAAAGTTGGATGTCTGGACCGTGATGTTACCTAAGAAAGTTCGATGTCTGGACCGCGATGTTACCTAAGAAAGTTGGATGTCTGGACCGTGATGTTACCTGAGAAAGTTGGATGTCTGGACCGTGATGTTACCTAAGAAAGTTGGATGTCTGGACCGTGATGTTACCTAAGAAAGTTGGATGTCTGGACCGTGATGTTACCTGAGAAAGTTGGATGTCTGGACCGTGATGTTACCTAAGAAAGTTCGATGTCTGGACCGCGATGTTACCTAAGAAAGTTGGATGTCTGGACCGTGATGTTACCTGAGAAAGTTGGATGTCTGGACCGTGATGTTACCTAAGAAAGTTCGATGTCTGGACCGCGATGTTACCTGAGGAAGTTGGATGTCTGGACCGTGATGTTACCTAAGAAAGTTGGATGTCTGGACTGCGATGTTACCTGAGAAAGTTGGATGTCTGGACCGTGATGTTACTTAAGAAAGCTGGATGTCTGGACCGCGATTTTACCTAAGAAAGTTGGATTTCAGGACCGTGATGTTACCTGAGAAAGTTGGATGTCTGGACTGCGATGTTACCTAAGAAAGTTGGATGTCTGGACCGTGATGTTACCTAAGAAAGTTGGATGTCTGGACCGTGATGTTACCTTAGAAAGTTGGATGTCTGGACCGTGATGTTACCTGAGAAAGTTGGATGTCTGGACCGCATTGTTACCTGAGACAGTTGGATGTTTGGACAATGGTGTTACCTGAGACAGTTGGATGTAAGGACTGTGATGTTATCTGCCTTGACGTAAGCTACCCAGACGCCCAAACACCGGCTGTTGAACTCGATTGGTTCTGACTTTATGACATCACTAGCCCTGGTCCTAGTAACGGCCCAACCCGAAGAACTCTTGACGCGGGTCGCGGATAGCGCGCGGTTAACGCCGTTATTTACAGGGTCTTGGTTGAAGAGGCCGACCCAGTCGCCGGACAAAGGACTCGCGTTGTCCCAAGACACCTCGAGGTACTTGGCCGCACCATTGAATATCAGAGGAGACACGGTTATTCGGACGTGGAGCCGGCCACAGGATGCTGTGGAGAAACAAATGACTGTGCTTGGAGAGCAAAATTAAACATCCATTTATTTTGACTAGTTTCCAAATAGTAACATGAGAGCTAATAATGTGTGGGACTTACTTATAGATAACTTTGAATTACTTTATGAATCAACTAATATCTGCCCACGAACTACAAACCAATAAAATCCCACTAAGTCAATTTATTGCTGTAAAAAGGGAAAATATCATTTTAATTAAAAGTAAGTATCAGCCAATTTGGTGGCCGGATGGTCTAAGGCATCACTCTCACATTAGATTTGACTGACGATAAAGTGGATATAATGATTGGATTTCTAGTATGGTGTATATTTTATTTTTTATTTAAAACCACGTCTTACTACCGGTTCGGGTTATACGCTTAAGTACTAATTACGTTAATGGATTAGTAATTGGGAAGGTTGAATTAAGAGGAAGTGAACCCACATTTGCGTGAAGGGAGAGTGGAAAACCATTTAGGAAAAACCACCCCCAGTTCACCCAACCGAGATTCGAACCTCGATCTCCCATCTTCGGCAGTCGAGCTCAACACGACAAGCGCGTTAGCTAACTACGCCACCGAAGCTTGTATTAGTCTGATGTGAGGATGTTTTATCCTCAATTATATCCGTCTCTCCCTCCACGCAAATGTAGGTACATATTCTCTAAAATTTAACCTTCACTATACCTAACACATTAGCATAATTAATACATATTCGTAGGCCTATAACCTGAATGGGTAGTAAGATACTGTGCTTATATATTATATAAAGAACGTCATATCTATTATGTGAGCTCTTATTTCCTAAAATCAAATAACAATTCCAATCGAGAACTTACCATCATTCCCCATTGTGGTACTTATGATTTTGGCTGTTAATAAGCCAATCATATTCGAAATCAACAGTAGATTTGGCCAGGACATTTCTGAGAGAGGATTTTTATTCTGAAAAAAAAAAATCAAAATTATTGTCGACCGAGCAAGACGAGGTTCTGTTTAACTTAACCATTTGACATTTCTCACTTGTCTGTGTGGATATTCGCTACGCGATAACCGTCAAATACGTGGACAAATTTTAACGAAATTTGGCAGGGATATTTTTAGAACATAGGCTGAACGATATATTCCCATAGTTATTCAATCTGGTAGTTCGTTTTAATAAGGCAGCTGGTCAAAAGTATATCCACTAATAGGCTATCTCAAGTACCTACAGCTTATTTTTTTAAATGTTGACATATTTCGTGAGATTGACGTCTTAGACCACATAAACTAGGGTTATTATCTATGGAAATAATTTACTTATGAATTTAGTATTCATTTGTTTTGTGTCATCTTTAAATCCAAAGAGAAATAATTACTGGAGATATTTCATCTTAAAATCCAAAGAGAAATCTTAAGACTGTAGTATCAATAAAAACTTCGAGTAAAATACTAATTTTTCTATTAATGATAGTTATGAATTTTAATAAGAATAATTTACGTATACTTTCTAATTTCAAGTTTGACTATAAGCCGAACGGGAAGTGAGACGCTCTGACAAAAGAAAAATCGAGGCTATATATAAACTTAACTATGTGCCTTGGAAATAGTGGTATGGTGTGGTTTGGAAGATCGCGTTAGAGTCAGTATTTTTGAAGGTTTTACAACAATAAAACTTTTGATGGCCATGGAAAATGAAATATTTGTTCGAAAGATACGATAATTTTAGTTTTCTACATATAGCTATTTAAACATTTTCTGATAATTTATCATGGTAATCGCAAAATTTGAACGTACATTTTTCTCTTCGTTTAAAAAGTTTTTGTTAAAATGCCAATGCACTCATTATACATATTCAAAACTGTTAAGATAACTATAATATATGTAAAAAATAAAAGTAAACGTATCTTTTGAAGCAGTATTTTATTTATTCAACTATCCTGCCTTTATCTAAAGACATTTACAAAAAAACTCGTAGGATTTGTGAAACTAATTATTAGATCTATACATTGTTGTAGAGAAACTTCACCAAAGATCATATATGAAATAATATAAACTGTTACTTACTCTATAGCATTAAGAACTAGGAACACTGTTACAGAAAAATTGAGAAAAGAGAAACATCTTTGTCCACCAACGAGCATAAGAATCAAATATATTTTCAAAGACCTGAATTAAAAAGTATATACATTTTCTTATAACTCAGAAATTATTGGTTTTATAAAAATATATTTCAAATAAAGATTTTTAACTTTAGTAGCACTACAACTTTACAACGATAAGTTATTTTGTATTTCAAATAGTTGTGGATAAATGATGAAAATGGGAAAATCTCCCTTATGTAAAGTAACCTAAAAGTAATTTTCATGAGAAAATGAGAGTTTCAATTTTTTTAAGAATTTAGTTCCACGTCTTACTATCCGTTCGAGTTATAGGCTACGCTTATTACAATCAAGATAGTAGATTAGGTATTGGGGAGGTTGAATTTAGAGGAAGTGAAACAGAATTTGCGTGGAGGGAGAGTGGAAAACCATTAAAGAAAATATCTCCAGTTCCCCCTTGCGAGATTATAACCGCGACCTTAACAAACCCCCCCAAATAACAAGTCTTAGCCCAATTGGTAACATAGTTTTGGCTCTATCCCGGGATATAGTCTGACATACAGACATTGCAAAAACAACTTTTTTGGTTTTAGGGGTTCATGAAATGACATTTATAAAAATCTTGAATTAAATTTGTTTGACAATCACAATACTTTCTCTCCGAGGTGTCGTGAGAAAGTAAAAAAGATTGACTTTGTTCACAGGTACGGTTTAAACAATCGCTATATACCCTGACAGCCACTGCCTTATACAAACGACAATTAATGTCCTGAATCCTTTTTTTTCGGTGTCGTGTATTGGAGTGTTGCCAAGGTAAGCACAGCTTGTTAAAACTGTATCTGTGATATGTTCACCTACTCTGTCTTCAGTTTACTGATCATTTATAATGCTCTGCTCTACATATATAACATAAGAAAGGTGTTTTTTTTTCGATGACTGGCCAATGAATTTTATACTGAGAGATGAGAACAACTTACAGGTACAGTTTTTTTTAGCATCAAGTTTTGCTACTCATTCTGGTTGTACGAATAAGTACTAATTAGGCTAATGTGTTAGCTATGAGGAAAGTTGAATTGAGAGGAAGTTTAACAGAATTTGCGTGGAAAATCTACTCTCAATACATCTGACCGGGATTAGAACCCAAACATCTCAGACATCGGCAGTATCGTCATTGTAAGAGTAACGCCTTAGACCATTCGACCATCGAAACGGGTAACAGGTACAGTTAAAAACTATCTCGTATTAACCTGGCAACACTCCACGACACGTCAATGGTTCTTACCAACTGCTGGACAATCCAAAATAGGGATGTATTCCATGAGGTTCACTTACACGAAGACCTCCCCTTGGCGGGAGAGTACTGGATGCTACTCCCAAGAAGATCTCAGAGCTTCTAGAGAGACAACCATCGCGTTGCTAGAGAGACGCTTGATTCCGACGCACCGATATTGAAAGCGGTCCACCCTGAACATGAATGTTGAGGTATTCAAGACCTTCGCACGACCAGCTGAAAGCCCCCCTCCACAATACGATGGACACGCTACTGTTTTACGAGCTAGGAGCACACGATATACCTGTCCTACCTGTTCCAATGACCCAACGCCACTTATGTAATGGTAGGCTGGTTACAATGCTCGTCCGAGTGTGCAGGATTGTTTGAGGAGGGGGGGAGGTCTAGGACAACTGGACGTTAAAAAAGAACACTTTTTTTTCTGTTATTTTTAATTAACTTTTTTTAGTATAATGCAATGACCTTTTTTATAATATGAAAAAATGCACCATTTTTTCATATATTCTGCAATTAAAATTAAAAACTAAAACAGAGCTTTTTTAAAAAACTATTCATATTTTTCAGCGCAAAATAATATATTTTTCAATTACGTAAATATTCATTTTCGGAATAGTTAAAAAAATAAATCTTAGAAGCGGAAACTTAATTAATTCATATTTATAAAGGTAACCTAACCTAACCTAACCTAACCTAACCTAGCTATTGTAATGCATTAATACAAGACAAAGAGTATTTAACGAAAATATGATGTTGCGCATAATCAAAGAGTGCATCTTTTGCTTCTACTAATCACTTTTTAATTAAAAAGAGAAAAGTGCATTGCATTATGCTAGGAAAAAGTGAAAAAATGTTTAAAGAAATAAAATGGGGTTACTTTTGGCGCCCAGTTGGCCGGATCTGGAGGGGGGGGGGGAGAGGGCTGGGAGGGACAGAATATGTGGATGGGTCATTATGTGGATTCGGTCGACCTACCGTAGGTGCACTTCCATTTTATCTTTTATTTATTTTTATTTGGCAACGCGTTTCACTTACTGTTCGTGTTAGGCCTTTATAAACTTTTTTTTTAAATATGTTAAATATATATATATTTTTATTACCATATCCTTACTACCTGTTTAAAAAATATAAATAACACATTTTGGTTAAGAACGAGTGTGGTAGAGTAAGACAAACTGTACTCGAATCTGCGCGGATAGAGAGTTGGAAGCCATTTAGTGAAAAATCATCCTCAATACATCCAGCCGGTATTTTAACCCAACCACCTCTTCAGTAACAAGAAGATTAAATGAAACTTACATTTAGACCACATTCCAATGGTGTGGGTTAGTTTTATTTTCGTTTTGAAAGTTATATAATTTTTTAAATTTTTTATTAATCCAATATCAGATTTTTTTGTACTTGCATCGCATCACATTACTCGTCCGGACAATTCCTATACTCACACATAATTGGTAGATAGGAGGATGAAAATTTATAATAAATGTACCTGAATTCGACAGGAGAAAAAGAAAGCGTAGAAAACCATTGGGGGGGGACCCATCAACACACCTGTTTAGTAGGAAGTGTACTGTCTAGTCTTACATCCCATAACCACGGAATGTTTTTGTCAAACGACACACCAAGATAAAATACGGGAACTTCAAAACGAAACTGGACTGCCCGCGACCAGAAATACGTACCGCGAAAGATAAACTGTTAGAAAAAAAGCGCATAACAGACGCCAAAACAACACAGTAAACATATTTCAAAATAAAAACAATATCCAAATATAAAACCGCCAAACAACGCCCAGCCCGTGCTTGAACACCCATCTCCCTATCACCTTCCTCCCACCTAACCCATCATTGCAGTTAACAAGAACAGGTAGTAAGAAGCGGTATATAAAAAACAACTTCAGATTTGGATGAAATGTCGTCTCATTGCCAAGTTCGTTGGCTGACTCTTGTATTTTGTAGGTCGAACAGTAGAAAGTGATTCTTGGTTTGTGCGAAAATATTTGTCCTTTCAATTAGTTCACTCGCGCGAAACGTCTGACAGAGAAACCTATTATTTGTGGCTTGAGAGATAATCATATATATTTTTAAAACTTCACCGAGATATCTTCCTTAAGGTGGGAGTGTAGGGATCACGAGATAAGACCATTGTTTTGCAATTTTTATAGCAAAGCATTAGATAAATACAATTTTGTTCCAGTACAAACAGAAAGTTTAATTTTCTTCACATGGTGATATCAAAAGTTGTTAAATATTTGTCATGATCATAGCAGCATTAGTTGGCAAACTTTATAAACGAAGATAAAAATTTGTAATTAAATTCCAAGCAAGCTCGACAGATATTCAACAACTGTTGAGGTCACCATGTAAAGAAAATTAATCTATATGTTTCTACTGGGTTTGATTTATTTTGCCCAAAAAATGTTTTGATATAAAAACTGCAAAAATACTGCCCCTGACTCGTACTTCTTACACTACCACATTAAGAGCACATCTCAAGGCCGTTTAGCCAAGAAGTTAGAAAGAAGATTAGGTTCGAACAATAAATTGAATTGAAGTGCTGTTTTCTGCTGCATTATCCATTTGACAATAGTGAAATTAGGATAAGTTTAGTAGTATTTTTAATTTAGAATTGGGTGACATAGTTGTCTACGGGTAAGGTGTTAGACTTCTATGCTGAGAGTCCGGGGTTTAATCCTCGGTCCGTCACAGATTTATCTGATTACCAAACCCTTCCTTCACTCTGACAAGACGTGTATTAATCACAACTTGTGAATGTGTGGAATGCCAGGCCTCCACCGTGGTTCGGATTCCACGTTAAACTGTAGGTCTCCATTTCATCTCACAATCACCCTACCATTTCACATTAGCATAAGAGCGTATAACCGAACGGGTAGTAAGACGTGGTGCCAATAATAATACATATTATTTTTCAATTTTGTTTAGCAGTACTACCTTGACCTTGGCCGATGACATCCATCATATAAGCTGCAACATAGTTGGACCAATCAAGCTAGACTTGCTGTATGTATGTCGACTTGTTCAAAAGTTAGATAAAGGTGGACAGACAAACAGATAAACTCTTCGCATTAGTCTCTTTTCCCAGGAATAGAAAGAAGGTATATTAAAATTAAATTATTTAATGAATTTTATTAATGATTAGGGATAGGCGTGTGTTTTTTTCATTGATCGAAACTACATAAAAAAACTAACAACGCATTTTACACATTTGTAAATTATTAATTTGCAAAATATCTACTGTTTAGGCGTAGACTCAGTTGAAACTGCATTTAAAAAAAAAAAAATGTTATCAAATTAAAAGATTTTTCACTTAAATATAGGATGTTAAAGATATTTTTAAGTTAATAAACTCACAGCCTCCTTATTAAGTCACAAATTCATACAGTCAGTAATAAAGAAGGGTATATTTATTGGCCAAATGATTTATCTTAAACTAATATAAACAACATATTTAGCACATAATATGAGAATTTATATTTTAGCTGTGAAATTTTGCCCTTAAATAGATGTTTGTGTGGGTTTTTAGTGTTCTAATTAAACAATTTCTATACCAGTATAAATCAGTTAAGTGTGCTAACCTAACCATCCCTAGTAATTTTAACCATGATTTAGCCTAGTGCTCTCTTCTAAATAACCTTATTTTTAGATAAAACAACATATTCATCTCAAAATAATTATATACTTTTTTTAAAATATTTTAGGAAATATTAACTGTTAATATAAATTATTCAAATTATTAGTTTTAGTATATTCTAAATAAATTGAAATTGTCCAAGGATTTTAGAAAGCTTAGCTTAGAATTATTTACAAAATATTCAGTTTTTTGGAGAAAATACTATAATTTGTAATGTTTTTTTTAACATATTATGTGTAAACTCATGAATATTTAACCTTTTCAGACAAAAAATCATAATTTATAGACGTTATTTAATGCATTAATTAGTGTAGTGGTCAGTGCATCTGACTACCATCCTAAGCCTCAGATTCGAGTCCTGGCTGGTAGAATGGGTATTTTTCCTGAAGGGTAACTGTCTCAAAGGTCACCAGGGTCTGGTTAATTAGGCTTAACTTATGTTAAGAGTGTCTACTGGTTCCACACACTCATACTCACTATCACCATCACCTCATATTTTAGAAGAAGGCTTCAGTCTCATCTTGTCTGTGTTTGCTCGGGTTGGAATCATTGCTTGTACTGATGCTATTTTTCATTAGAAAAATTCCCACTCTACCTTCACATAAAATACTAGTAAGGTCCCCTTTAAATTTTTATATTCCTCCATTAGTGTAAATATGTGTATATTTCCCGAGCAGGTAGTTAGACGCAGAGCATGAATCTTAACCTTTAATTTTACACAATTAGTTAATAATAATAATAATAATAATAATATAATAATAATAATATTTAGCACCACGTCTTACTACCCGTTCGGTTTATACGCTTTAAGTACTAATTACGTTAATGGATTTAGGAATTGGGAAGGTTGAATTAGAGGAAGTGAACCCGCATTTGCCTGGAGGGAGAGTGGAAAATCATTTAGGCAAACCACCCCCAGTTCACCCGACCGAGATTCGAACCTCGATCTCTCCGTCCTCAGCAGTCGAGCTCAACACGACAAGCGCGTTAGTCAACTACGCCACCGAGGCGGGTCACAATTAGTTAAATTAATAAAAGATAGAGTAGGATTCGGATAGGAAGGGTAATTTATAAAATACAAACATGTTCTTTTTTTTTTGCGGTCATTATTGATAATATTTTGATATTTTTAAATTGTTTTTATAGGTATTTATTTTTAAGTTATCAAAAGTGATGGTTGTAGATCACATGAATTGAGGTATGAATAATTATATGTAAGTCATTTTAGTAGTTTTCATAGCTGTCAAAAAAGGTTTTCTTATAGGCCTATTGGAATAAAGCTGTACTCTTAGTTTAACCTAAAAGGCAGTAAGCTTTACCTTGTATGATTCCACTGTGGCGTGGATTATAAGATAGGGCATAGCTTAATACGACAAGGTAAAACTTCTACCTTTCAGAGTAACATTAAGATAACATTGACTCTCTTAAATTAAATATGACACATCTCAGTTTGATACAAATTAACATTTGTTTATATTAGGGCTGTCAAATTCGATTCTTCGATAGCTCTATACCCTCAATTCTTAATGGTATCGAAAGAATCGATAATCAATCTTAATATTAAGATCCTTGCTACTTCGATGCTTTGCTCTCAATAAAACTGGCAACTAAACAAAATGGCAAAATTCAAATAGGTGATGATCGATTATCTCTCATATTAGTTTAGTTGCCGTTTCACTTAAATGCCGGCAAATTGTAAATATACCGTAATGGCCCGAATATAGTATGACCCCAAATATAATACGATCCTAACATTTTGAGATGATCTACATGAAAAATAATGATCTCAAATATAATACGACCTGACATAATGACAGTAACAAGAAGTAGAAACTTAACAACTCTGACACCTTTTTAAAAAAAAAAAATTAATAGTTAAGTTAGACTGTCAGAATATATGAATCGATTTAGACTAGGGATGGCAATTTTCAGTAGTATATCGATATATCTATGATTAATTGATATATCACAACGTGTATATCGAAAGCTACGATATTCCTT
Source organism: Timema cristinae (assembly GCA_039000515.1). Lineage (NCBI taxonomy): Eukaryota > Metazoa > Arthropoda > Insecta > Phasmatodea > Timematidae > Timema > Timema cristinae. The sequence continues at coordinate 4,897 of JBCFYV010000906.1, read as the reverse complement.
TCCAATTAAAATGGCTGTTCTTCTGTAATTATATTCTTTGTCGCTTTTCAATTTCGAATGTTTTATTTAGCTCTTTGAATAAGACAAGTTTAATAAAACTAGAACAAAAATCGATGTTGTTAATAAAAATGAAGCAAAATTTTTATTTTTAATTAACTAGATTATAATAATATTAGCACCGCATCTTACTACCCGTTCGGGTTATACGCTTTAAGTACTAATTACGCTAATTGATTAGAAATTGGGAAGATCGAATTAAAGGAAGTGAACCCACATTTGCATGGAGGGAGAGCGGAAAACCATTTAGGAAAAACCAACCTCAGTTCACCCGACCGAGATTCGAACCTCGATCTCCCCGTCCTCAGAAGTCAAACTCTACACGTCTAGCGCGTTAGCCAACTACGCCACCGAGGCGGGTAACTAGATTAAAGATATAGCGTTGCCAAAACTTCATCACTAATTTCCGACGAGCTAACATGTGTAGAATCAGCTATGGCGGACGACTTAAATTTTTTGTAAAGTATTAAATGTGTTCTTTCCGTTATAAAATCCCCAGTTTATTGTATTAATTTTGAATTCTTGGTTTTGATTTTCAGTTTTGAAGAATTTTAGTGTGTTTAATAAATATCTATAAGATTGTGAGATTAAAGTTTCATACGATATGTGTTGTAATGATCGAGTCCAAGTTTCTCATTGAGGGGGGGGGGGGGGGGAAGTAGGATATCAGGCATGTTAGATTTTCGATGCAATAATGCTTTGAAAAATAATGAAAAAGGATATGTTCAAGAATCGGAATCGAGAATCGATGAATCGAGGTCGAACTTAAGAATTAGAATCGAGAAAATACAGGTATCGTGATATCTTAATTTATTTTCCTCCCCACTTTGATCGTGTTAAGAAATTCTTCCGAGAGGGAACCAGATCTGCTCACGCATGACGTCACGCGAGAGGTCTAGGCTCCAGTCTTCGTCTTCTGAACGGAAGAACACGAGGACTGCTTCGCCCTGCGGTCATTCCAGTCGATGGCTGCATCCACGATGGCAGTCCCTTTGAAGAAGTCTACAGCCACGACGTTGACGGTCTTCCCCCAGCTCCCCTTATACCAAGCAGTCACGTTGCGGTTGACGGTGTCCGCCATCTTCCTGAGACCTCCAAGACTGTCGGTGATGACCTGCCAGGCGCTTGGCGTCAGTTCGGCCATGGCTGACCATCCCACGTTGGTAGGGGGGCTGGAATCAGATGACGTTTTCATTCTCTAAGTATCCTTTAAGGAGATACAGATGAAAGTACAGTAGAGTTTCGAGTGTCCTAACCACTGACCCGCATCCCCCGGGACTTTAAGGCGGGGTGCTAGTGAGCGTGAGTTTAGGGCAGTATTTTTGCAGTTTTGCAGTTTAGTTTTCTGCACATGCTAATCTCAACAATTGTTGAATATCTGCCATGAGCATGGCGGCATTTGGTGACAAACTTTTCTCTTTATTTAAAAAGTTTGTCACCAAATTCTGCCATGCTCATGACAGATATTCAAAAATTGTTGAGATTAGCATGTACAGAAAACAAAACTCTATAATTCTATAGAAGAAAATATTTGATTTATTTTGGCCAAAAGATGTTTGTACTATAAAAACTGCAAAATTAATGCCCTAAACTCGCGCTCACTAGCACCCCGCCTTAAGGGAGAGGTAATTAGGGGAAGGCGCAAGAGGTTTGGATAGGTATTCGGGGACGCTATGTTAAGAGTATTTATAGGAGTGTTAGTTTTTAGAAGAAACAAGATAAAAGGGATAATTTAATTTTATCACATTGAGGACGGGATACGTAGCTCAGAAACTATTGGTTTTTATAAAAATATATTTCAAATAAAAGCTTTTATGTCAAATTGTATAACAACTTTACAACGATAAGTTATTTTGTATCTGAAATAATTGGGCAGATATGATTTACAATTGTAAATTTCCTATCATGTAAAGTACCCCTTAAATCATTTCAATGGAAAAACAAGAATAACAGTTTTGTTTGTGATATGAAAATATCCCTAGCTATTGTATTTTTACTAAATAGTTAGAGCGTATTTAGATATAATCAATTTGATATCTTTTTGCCCTTTAGTAAAGTACGCTTAATTTTAGGACGGGATAAATAATTCTTAAAACCACACCTGTGGAACCCTGAGTAAACCCTATCTACCAAGTCTTAGCCCGATAAGTAAAATGGTTTTGGCTTTAGACAGGAGTACAGACACACAGACAGACAGACAGACGACATCAAGAAAATAACTATTTTTTGTTTCAGGGGATCATGAAAAGTCGACATTTATAAAAATCTTGAGTTCGATATTTTTGACGATCACACTACTTTCTCTCCGAAGAGTTGAAAGCAAGCAGCAGAAAGTGTAAGTTTCTTGACAATGAAGAGGAATGATAACATGAGGGATAAGTGGAGGGGACGCAATGTTTTAATCACCGGTGGAGGGGGGGGGGCGATTAGAGGGCAACCAAATCAAGCTCCACTACTGACCTAAGCGCAACATCTGACTAGCCATATCACAGCTACAGTAGCCCCGTGGCTTCTTTGGTGCTGACTGACAGCTCACAGCTGACTTCTGACAGTCAACATTTAGGTATATACCTAAATTTTGACTGTCAGAAGTGACATCTACTAAACACATGTTTTTTGCAGATCATATGGTTTGGCGTAGGGATACATAATTTGGACTGGTAACTTTTAAAAGCCGTCAACTGTCAGTCAGCACCAAAGAAGCCATGGGGCTACTGTACCTAGGCAGTCGTCTTCAGCGTAAAACAAGTTTTATAAATTCAAGAGCTCTCTCACTTGTTCATGACTCCAGCCAGATAGTTGTACAGTCCGTCCAGCGTGTCGACGTTCCCCCACTGCTGGGACACCCCGGTCCACAGCAGGTCACTGAAAGCCACAAGTTGTTGCTGGTTGTAAGACAGGATGAGTCTCTTGCCCGACGACCATACCTCTCCCAGGGTTGAGCTCCAAGACAGGCTCTTAGGAACAGCCAGGTTACCCAGCTGCTCTCGTAGGTAAGCCTCTAGCAGCTGGTGGACAGTTAGGTCCGAACCGAAACCTGTGAGTACAGTCATAGCAACAGGAGAAGAGACTCTCAGGTACAGTCAGGTCTGAGCTGAAACCTGTGAGCACAGTCATAGTAATAGGAGAGGAGATTCTCAACTAGGGCCCGTATCCGTTCAACCTAAGAGCCTCCCAATTAAACCCTTTTATCTTTGATTCACATATGTTATTAAGTATGATTGTATCTTTAATTTTTATTTGAGGTATTTAACGTGAAATTTCCGAGCCGACTGATTATATCAGCACATGACTTATTAACTAACTTAAATCTATAACAGACACAACTTACAACCCCGGTCGTTAATTCATCACTATAAAAGAGTAAGCCAAAGTTTCACCAATGATAAATTTTTCGTCCATGCCGGGAATCAAACCCGGTACCCTTAGCTCAGTAGACAGACATTCTACAGACTGAAATAAGGTGTCTGACAATTATTATTATTATTGGTGCCGCGTCTTACTACCCGTTCGGGTTGTACACACGCTAATGTGTAATGGTAGGGTGATTGTGAGATGAAATGGAGGACCTACAGTTTAACGTGAGATCCGAACCACGGTGGAGGCCTGGCATTCCTCACATTCACAAATTGTGATTAATTATTATTATTAAATATGTAGTTGTGTCGGGAGGAGGGCGATATACCCCTTGTGACGGCCGGTTGGTAAATTAAACGTCCACCCTGGTGGCGGCCGATTGGTAAATTAAACGTCCTACCCTGGTGGCGGCCGGTTGGTAAATTAAACGTCCCACCCTGGTGGCGGCCGATTGGTACATTAAACGTCCTACTCTGGTGGCGGCGGTTGGTAAATTAAACGTCCACTCTGGTGGCGGCCGGTTGGTACACTAAACGTCCCATCCTGGTGGCGGCGGTTGGTAAATTAAACGTCCTACCCTGGTGGCGGCGATTGGTACATTAAACGTCCTACCCTGGTGACGGCCGGTTGGTAAATTAAACGTCCCACCCTGGTGGCGGCCGATTGGTAAATTAAACGTCCTACTCTGGTGGCGGCCGGTTGGTACACTAAACGTCCCACCCTGGTGGCGGCCGATTGGTACATTAAACGTCCTACCCTGGTGGCGGCCGGTTGGTAAATTAAACGTCCTACCCTGGTGACGGCCGGTTGGTAAATTAAACGTCCCACCCTGGTGGCGGCCGATTGGTACATTAAACGTCCTACCCTGGTGGCGGCCGATTGGTAAATTAAACGTCCTACTCTGGTGGCTGGCCGGTTGGTACACTAAACGTCCCACCCTGGTGGCGGCCGATTGGTACATTAAACGTCCTACCCTGGTGGCGGCCGGTTGGTAAATTAAACGTCCTACTCTGGTGGCGGCCGGTTGGTCACTAAACGTCCCATCCTGGTGGCGGCCGGTTGGTAAATTAAACGTCCTACCCTGGTGGCGGCCGGTTGGTACACTAAACGTCCTACCCTGGTGGCGGCCGGTTGGTACACTAAACGTCCTACCCTGGTGGCGGCCGGTTGGTAAATTAAACGTCCCACCCTGGTGGCGGCCGGTTGGTACACTAAACGTCCCATCCTGGTGGCGGCCGATTGGTACACTAAACGTCCCACCCTGGTGGCGGCCGGTTGGCACATGAACCCATGAAACATTCTACCCACACTCCTGCTCACTTGAGGGAACTCGTGAGCGTCGAGGATGACAATCTCGTCGGTGGCCTGGATGAAGGTCTTGACGTCGTCGATGAATTCCTGGAGAGGGTGGAGCCGAGCCACCCCATGGTTCACCCACCAGACGGGGTCCCTGGTCGGATAGTAACCCACCCTGAGATCCAGA
>JBCFYV010000905.1:5000-61594 GCA_039000515.1 Timema cristinae | reverse complement strand
TTTTTTGTTTTTTATGATCCATTGTATTTAAATTGCTATTTTTTATTTTTTATTTTATTTTAAGTACTCTCAACTCTTGTGGAAGTCTACAACACACCATTGTAACATTGACATTGTAATATCTAGGTAAAAGTTCCCGAGCACACCCAGAGGTCTCGAGCATTTAGAGTCGTCGTGCATTTGTTCAAATTAGTCGAGCTAAAGTTTATTTATATTTTTTTTTTTATCATTATTATTAGTTCTCCTAGCTTCCAGGAGTGGCACCCAACACAAGTTTTTTTTTATTAATCCCGACGTTACCCCTTTTTGTTGATAAGACACAATTAGGAAATTTATATTAGAAATGGTTGATGGGATTTTGATACTGGTTGATGTGGTGACTGGTTGATAGGGTAGGGATACTGTTAGCTAAGATGTTTGATCTTGTAGTTAAGATTTGGAGTAAAGATGAGGGACTGTTGATTAATACTTTAGTTTTCCTAATTACATGGAAACTTTTGTTTGTTTTGAGATATGAATTATATGATCAATTATAATATTAGACCATTATTTCTACAGCAATGAATTTCTTCTGGGAAAACACACGTAGTTTAATGGTTGGAATTTATACCTTTTGTAAACCTGAATTTACCGTTTTCAAATGTCACATATTTTCAGAAGTGAATAATAAACCTTGTTGGGGTTTAATTATTTGTTATGATCATGGGAGTATGTAGACTCACTCAAGATCCAATAACCGTAATATTTATTGGTGGTTTATTTAAAACATGTTTAGCATTTGTGTGTAATTAGAATATAAAAAGATTGAGTATCGTTTATTGACCTTACTAATAAATCATTTTATTTAGACAAGTTTGACTGGTTTGGTTATTCAAATCTTTTCAATAGAGCTAAGTATATAAATATTTAGCTGCTATTATTTTAAAATAAGTTCTCCAAATCTACCAATCAAATAGTTCTGTTCATATTATTCTAAATATCAGCAAAACTATTAAACGTTATGCTAGCCAACTTTTAGCCTTTTTATAGAACCATTAGTTATAATAAAAGCAATCTTTATACTTTATCAACAATAAAATAGCTTTTTCTAATAAATATAATAATGTTCTGATGACGGTTTGTTGCAGTTGATGGTGAGCGACAAGGGGGCACCCCTAACATCCCTGGGTGCCCGGACGATGGGATGCCATCGTCAATACAACCTGTTCGCAATGAACATTTTTTTCCAGGGGAAATGACGGCCGCCACCATTGTACAAAAGAACAAGAGTACACTTAAACGGAATGGTAAGTATAGGTCAGTAGGTCAGTCACCTTCCCTATCAAGACAAGAAGACCCATCGGAGAGATCATCGTTAAGTCAGCCACCTTCCGGATTAAGCCAACAAGACTCTTCTTCTCTTGAACTGGTAGCGTCATCATCAGGAACAACTCCCCTTCGTGGTAATATTGTAAGATCGTCCAGTCCACCATCCGTGTCAGGTCAACAAGGTTCTTCATTCAGTATGGTGCATTCCAAGTCCATGATGTTGACTCAAGAAGCTGTTGCTCACATCAAGAAAACATCTGTATTCGATAAGAAGACTCGTTATCTTTTAATGAAGGCGTGTGAATATTACAAGATAGAGCAATTGGTAAGTCAATCCAATAGGGAGTCAGCCACCTTCAAGGAGTCAGCCACCTCCGGTCAGTCAGCCACCTCCAGTCAGTCAGCCACCTTCAGTGAGTCAGCCACCTACAGTGAGTCAGCCACCTCCAGGGAGTCAGCCTCCTCCAAGGAACCAGACTCCTCCAGAGAGTCAGCCACCTCCAGGGAGTCAGCCTCCTCCAAGGAACCAGTCTCCTCCAGAGAGTCAGCCACCTCCAGTCAGTCAGCCACCTCCAGTCAGTCAGCCACCTCCAGTCAGTCAGCCACCTCCAGTCAGTCAGCCACCTCCAGGGAGTCAGCCTCCTCCAAGGAACCAGCCTCCTCTAGAGAGTCAGCCACCTCCAGAGAGTCAGCCACCTCCAGTCAGTCAGCCACCTCCAGTCAGTCAGCCACCTCCAGGGAGTCAGCCTCCTCCAAGGAACCAGCCTCCTCCAGGGAGTCAGCCACCTCCAGGGAGTCAGCCACCTCCAGTCAGTCAGCCACCTCCAGTCAGTTTGCCACCTCCAGGGAGTCAGCCTCCTCCAAGGAACCAGCCTCCTCCAGGGAGTCAGTCACCTCCAGGAAAGCAGCCTCGTCTTCTAGAAATCCAACTCAAGAGAATGGTAGAGACGCATTGGTAAGTCGTCCATCTGGGTCGGTTGAGGATTCATTCATCTCATCTTACGATGAGCAGATCTCATCACGCTCGTATACAATGGTGAGACGAAGCTATCAATCTTCACCAATGGATAGGAGCATGATGAGATTAATTGAATTTAGATCACCATCATATTTGTGGAACTTAATTCATATATGCAGACGCTGCCCATATTTATTCAAACATCTTCCATACAGATTGTTTATTAAGGGAATTCATCCATCAATCATCAAGGAACAACGCCTATAAGAGTCTTCAAGCAAGAACAAACCCTATACACCTTCTCCACTGAGCTGCAACCATCCTTAAAGGCCAGAGTTTATTGGCGCTATCGTAAATAAAAGTAGTCAGGAAGTTATCTAATTTAAATAAATAAGGAACGTGTTGGAATAATGATTCAGAACAGATATAAAAATATCAATATACATAAAGACATTTTATGAATATCTTAAAGACGGATCTTAAAATAAATTAATATTTTGCGTAGGAATAAATAAAAATCAAATCGGAATTAATAAGGTGGCAAAAGTACGAATAAATACAGAATGAGTCGAAATAAATATTGAGGATTTAGTCGGAATAATAAATTATTGTATCGGGATTGAATAAGAAATTTTTCGGAATAGTTTAGGAATTTAAATAAAATAAATAAATAAATATTTTGAATCAATTGGAATTAATAATGAACTCATCGGTTCATTATGAAACAAGTCACACTAAATAAGGAACTAGTGGAAATAGATAGGAATATAATCTGCATAAATAAATAACGAGGCCGGATAAATAAAGAGGATCAAGTCAAAATAAAAAATATTGAGTCATAAACGATTCGGAATAAAGAAGATTGAATGATTATTTAAAAAAATACTCGATTATAATAAGAAAAAAGTTATAAATAATAAAGGCTCATCAGAATAATTTAAGGAACGACACAAATTAATAAAGAACTAGTCACAATAAATAAGGGAAAATTTAAAATTAAAACGGAAAATTCAGAAAAAATAAGGAACAAGTAGGAAACCAGTTATAATATTTAAAAGGGAAGGATTTGGAATTAATAAGGAGTGAGTCAAAATACGCAAGGAACTAGTTAGAATAAATAAATAACAAGTCATAATAAATTAGGAATGATTCAAGATAATTTTGGAAAAGTCAGATTATATAAGGAATGAGTTGGAAAATAATAATCAGGTCAGAATCGATAAGAAACTTAAAGAAATTATTAAGTATCGAGTCAGAATAAATTAACAACCAGTAGGAATAAAAAAGGATCAAGTAATAATAATTCATATGGTATGAGTCAGTATAAATAGCCAACGAATAGGAATATTTAATCTGATTAAATAAGGAGCTATTTTGAATAAATACTGAACAAGCGAGAATGTGGAAATCTAATTTTTCTTGGGGGTCCACTACTAAATGTTATACCTTTGGCCTATAGTAATGTTTATACATATTATTTTTATAAATATTTATACTATGGGAGAACATCAAATTCCCGGGAGGATGTGGTGCCCTCCCTTCTTCCCTTCCCGAAAAAGGCCTTTCTATGCCCTTACTAGTTATCATGTAAAACACTGACTAGATATCCTATTTTGACAAAAACGTGAAAGACATTTTCAAAATATTTTGAATTAAAGCAATAACAATCATAGGGCCTATGTAGACTAGACCTTTCCTATGAACCATTTATTTTATTTCTGAAAAACAAGAATACATTGCTATTAATAATGTAATATACTCCTATGATATAGATTTGTTTTAATCAAAGAAAATATGGAGAACCATTAAATTTTGAAATATAAGTCGTTGGTAAACTACTCTTAAGAAAATTTTCTCCTTAAAAATGGAAATACATTATAATTTGTCATGTCAACTATACTGCAGACATTCTTTTTAAAGTAAATTGTTTGAGACATTTTCGAAATTTTTTCAATTTTTAAGAATATCTTTTAATAAACAACCCTTACTTTATTAAAGGATAGAATTAAAATACACTAAACGTCTGAAGGTAACACCAAATAATATATAAATATCAAGTTTGATCAATATCCGTCCAACCATTTGTGTTGTGGCACCAGGTACACACACACACACACACACACACACACACACACACACACACACACACACACACACTGAGATACAGACAGAATTATACAGATAAACTTTTTTTCTGGTTCGAAATTAAATCAAGTGTCAATATTTGATATAATATAAAGGTCACATTTTTAAACGATTACAAAATTGTCTCTTTTAATGAGAAATAAAAATTAGATATAGGAAAAAGCAATGATACATAATTAAGAACCTGCATATGAATACGAGCTTGGGGAAAGAGCAATTATAGCTATGGAAACGAACCGTATCTCAATCATAGTCGAATGTATTAAAAAATGAAACCTGGGTTTGGGCTCGTTTCCCTTGTCCAGGTCTCATTTTTCATTTTATTAAATTATAAATTATAAGTGTAAAAAGAATAGATAAAGAGTGTTGTAAATAAAGCTATATTATAATAATATTGATATCTTAGAACGTACACATAAGCGAACACAATATTGTTGATACAAGCAGCATTTACATTATTGTTACCTGCTCCGGTGAGCATATTGTCAAAGGGCTATATGTAATATAATATATTTTTATTCAGAACATGCAAGGTTGGTACTGTTTTTACTTGTGCGCGCATGCGTATAAGCCCTGCTGATAGCACTACAACATAGCGAGTGGTGACAAGGCTTAACAATTGTTAAATAATGGCGCCTAAACGAGTGCGAGGAAACAGATGGCATCACATGGGCGTAGAAGTTAAGATGTCCACAAATATCTGTGCAATAGTTGGGTACAACGTTTACAAAATTTTATTAATTGTACCCACATTTTGATAATTTGTTCTAATATAAATGTAACTCTATAAATAGCTGCTCAGTTTATATAAAAGTGGGTATTAAATGTTCTAACTTTATATATTTAGAGCCCGGGCCAATGCTACTAAACACGTAAACCAAGACTTTAACCTAAAAACAGATTCTGATAGGCGAAACTTCATTAAAAACGAGTCACTATGACAACAACCATTTTATATTCCAGATAAAAGTTATCAGGTACTTAAACCTCCCGATAAAAATGTTATGGATAAATATATTTTATCTGCAAGATAAATTCTATCTGGCTGTCATAAAACGCAATTTTAACTCAACCATCAGTTAGAAATATTTGTCTACCAGATTAATATTTATCTAGGAGTAATAAGACCAGCCCTTATATGTATAAGTGTGCAGAGGAAGGCACCTATTATCGTTACATAGGCATACCGGACAGTATTACATGATTCTGTTGTGGTTATGGGAGGTGTCATCCCGGTTGACATTTGGATACGAAAGAGAATTTTAAGAATATCTGAGGGACTGATATGTGCTAGTGAGACGTTTTAGAACAATGCTTATATGAGAGCCAGATAAGTCTCAAAAAAAGGGAAACTTTTGAGTATTTTCCATCTGTTTTAACGAGAGTATAAAAATATTAAATGATTGGCAACCATTATGCTACTCTTTTTCTAAGTGGCCATGGAAATTTTCCGGGAAAGTTATACGGGTTTAACCGGTGTGGAGAACAATATTGTGGACAGCATTGCAGAAACTTTTTACCACATCATGTACTAAAGTGAGAATTATGAAGACCAATGGATCGGATAGTGAGGAAAATACAAGATCGTGGTCTGGTGCGGAGAAGGGAAAGTGTTATGGGCACAATTGAGATTTTAAGAGCGTTTGTGAAGACGGGTACAAGGATTAAGAAAAGAAGAGATACAGAAGGAGAAGACACGGTGGTGGTGTGATACAGCAGATGGAGAAGCAGAGTAAAAAAAAATAGAATACTGAATGAGAGATAAAGTGAAGAAGATATTGGCTTGGAATGGTGAAAATCTGATGAGTAAGAAGAAATTTAGAATCTTTAATGAGGGTGAAAACAAGAAGGAGAATAAGAGGAAGAAATCTTAGAGGTTAGAAGTCCCTTAATAAAGATGAAGACAAGCAGGACTAGCAGCTAAAAGCACTAGGCTTGAAGCACTAGGGGAATGGAGGAGGGCCTGCGGCCTTCGGGCCTAAAATATTTATTGGTGTTGCTTGTAAGAAGAACAGACTATCTCTCTTATGTGCGCTCACATTAGATAGTTCACGTGGCAGGGTGGTGTGAGTGGATAACCCTCTTGGCTATGTACCGGAAGGTCAACATATATAGACCAAGTGTTTTAAAAAACTGATATAGATTCGGATTACTTGTCTACGAGATTACGAGGTGGTCGGACGCGTCGGCTGTTCACGGAGAAGACTACAAGGACACTGGAGAGGAAGCGGACAACAGACAACGAATTTAGTTCCATCCCCCTACACAACAGAGTCTGAGACGCTCTATTCGGGGTCTTAAGCTGCGTTGATTCTAACGGTCCAACCAGTAGCTGGAAGAGATAAAACGCGCTGACTGCAAAGCAATACCTTGCAGTCGGTGACCGTTTTGGGGACACACACAACACCACAACATGGAGGGGAAGACCCCACTCTCCCTCACACGCGTGCGCCACTAGCCTGCCCTTGACAGGGCTGCGCGAAATGGCCGCGGCACCACTCGTTACATATGACACCACAATAAATTTCCACTACTCCATGAACAAACAGAAGTGCAAACTTTTCAATTTCAGATGCTAACCCGGATACAACCGACATTGAGACAGATCACGACGGCAACTAACAATTCACCATAGTTGACAAAATTAAACGCAAGAGGAAATGTAGACACTCAGACAAGACACAATCTAAGAAAACAATCACGACAGTCGACAACAAATACTAACCACTGGATACTGAGACAAATAGACAATTACATACCCTCAACACAGACAAACACCAACAACAAAGAGAGACTTCCATCAATAGTGACTGTAGTGATACACAACTATAAAAAGATAACCGAGATAGCCAAAGACACTGACACCACCACAGGAGTAAGTTACATTGAAGACGGACTGAAGATCCAAACCACCTCGACCCACAAATTCATACTGGTTCAAACCCTACTAAAGGAAATGAACCAGGAGTTCTACTGCTACTCACTACCACGCTACATGCCAGAGAAAGTAGTAATAAATGGACTGAGACCAAACATGTACTTTGAGGACATAAAAGCTGATATCTCCTAGGCTACGCAGTGACACGTGTGCCAGTTTAGCCGAAAGGCAGAAGCGACAAAAATAACTCAAACTTTGACACTACTAACGACATTTTTGGTCTAGTTTTCTTAGACCGTACCTCACACCACTATTCTTAGAGTTAGGTACTTAAATCAGACTAGAATTAGGGTAGAGCCCTTCATCCCTCCCCGAAACACGTTTATGTTATGCCACAAGTGTCAGCGTCATGCGCACACAAAGAAAAACTTTTCCAACATTCTCATATGCGTGAAGTGTCTTGGAGGACACCTCACCCCAAACTGCCCCCAAAAGGACAACACGACACCGGTAAGATACATTAATTGCAAGGGCCCACACACGGGCAACTATAGCAAATGCCCATTATATTTGCAACTCCTGTAGGCCAAAAACAATCAACTCAAAACATTACAGACTTGAACCACCTGGACAGCGCCCCCACCTACCACCGGGAATAACTACTCTTCTATCCCATGCACCCGTCAAACTGTCCCTTAGACCAACGAACCACTCCCGGGACCATCAACTAAACAAACCGCAGAGGCCGCCTCCATATACCACTCTTCTACCGATGTTACGGTGGGGCCCAAAAGACAACCACACTAATAAAACACCATTTCCCCACTCTCAGAATTAAAAGAACTCATCAACTTGCTCAAGGACCTAAACATTGCCAGAATACTAACACACTTCAGATCATACCTCACTAGACTTATTATACTGCTAGAGGGAGTGACTGAATACTTCTCGACCGACTATGACTAACACAAACGTGATGGAGATGAAAGGCATGCATTGTGATTTTATATGGAACGCGAACGAGATACTCATAAAGCATAAAGAGCTAATATATATATAAAACCGTAATCTAGTTCATTGAACTCTGAGTTTAACAATTAATTTGATGGTAATTTAGCAAACTGTTTTAGTACTTATAATAATAATTTCAATTTCAATTTCAATTTCAATTTCAATTTCCTTTACTATATTGCTGGCCAACAGTCGTAAGACCTATAACAGGCCAGCACTGAAAGTACACAAGTACCTTACAAATACAGATATCTACACGAGAAAATAAAATAAACAATAATAGATAAATAATGTTATATAATGATTAATAGTTACAAAAAAAGTAATTAATAATGATAATTATAAAAAATAGCAATAATAACAAAAAACTAAAGAGTGGTTGAAAGCAATAATAATAATAATTACTTAGCACATCGTCTTACTACCCGTTTGTGTTATACAATTAAGTAATATTTACGCTAACGGGATATGAATTGGGAAGGTTAACCTGCATATGCGTGAAGGGAAAGTGGAAAACCAGCGCGTTAGCTAACTACGCCACCGAGTTGGGTAATATTTTAATGCCCTTATATTTATTTGTTATATATCTAAATATTTTATCTTCAACATCTATTAATTTTTACATTTGTGTAAAGAAAATCCACAGTATGATTTAATTTAAAATTGAATCCATTTTTATCTAAATTAAGTTTTAATTAATATATTCTCAAACATGGAGTTTAGAACAAATATCAGCTTATATAATTATAGTGAGTGTCTAATTAGTATCGTAATTCACCTTTATATTATTTCAAAATTTTATTTTCATCAATAATTTTTGGTTTTAAAAATTGTATAAAATGTTTATTTGAAAACTCATAACTATTTTCGTAATTTTAAATAAAACAATATATGTGGTGAGACATTTGATTATTTTTTAAATTTAATTTTAGAGACTATAAAAAATACGATTAATATGAATAATATACTTACCCTAATCCCTTTTAAATTAATCTCTTGTCTGAGTTCATTCTTTTCATATAATCTAGGAAATCATGAAGGAATCTTGGTACTAGGTCAATTACTAAAATATAAGGTTAAATGTTTTATATTTATTAAAAACCAAAAGAAGTGGAAACAAACTCAAATACTTAAATTTTCATTTAATTTTACGACATATAAGCGCATTATTATTTTATGCTATTAGGTATGTAAGAGGGTATCTTTAATTTATTTGGGATGTATATTTTATAAAAACTTTTTAAATATGTCTAAAACTATGTTATTTGGAACATAAAATCAAAGAAATTCAAAACGAATGGTACATTTTTTGACTTGTCCATATTTCAAATAAATAATCAATTAAATTAAAATAAATATCTTTAAAATTGCCATTGTTTGAATTATTTAACAGTATAATTTTAAAAATATTCAAAGAACACTTATCTTAAATAAGCAATTTTTTTTAAAATTAATATCTCAGCTAAATATACTGTTTTATAGTTTTTAATTTTCAACCCGTATATATGAACCAGAAGTAATAAATCCCTTTACACTTACAGCCGGAATATGCTAACACTATTAAATTTGTGTTCATAGTTTCGGCGTACAGCGCCGGGATAGCAAAGCTTTTCAAGCATGCCTGTAGAACAGGTTGCATAGGAGCTAGGATCGCGGCACTACACACGTTGACATCTTGGAGCACGGCAGCAGATACTACCACAATTAATAGTAAACAACACACCAGTCCATCCAGAAATGCGAATATGTTCTGAGAGTCATATATCAGAGAAAATGCTTGTCATTATTACATGTGCAGGGCCGCGCGCCTAAGTCCTAAGTAAATTGTTGCACTACTCGACACAGAAAATATTGTAACGTGGGGCGGCACGTGACCTGGGAGGGTCACAGGCCGTTCACATGTGAAAGTGTGAGCCACGAGTTCTTTTAGAGATATTGGGGTAGGTTGCTGACCAAACACGAATGAAAATGCCCACGGAATATTCAAGGTTTTTATTATTAAAATTACCGCTTACACACTCTGATTAACTGTATATCTAAATTAATTATAACTAAACAAGTAATTAAGTAAAATAAAAAGAGCTTTAATCAAGTCTGTAAATTAATAAACTAATAGAACACATAAAGATGTAAGTAAATTGAATAAACAAATTAACAACTATAAAACACCTAATAACTATTCAAATATTTAAAAACAGTCACAAAAATGTTCATTAACACAGTAGTTCACAATAACAACAAATGTCACTTGTCTCACGCACGATACACGTCGGTGACCCGCTATACACAAACGCCGGACTCGCTGATCCACCTACAGATGCGCTGACCTGCTCGCTGGTCACTCTGGTTCACACACTTGACACGCCAGTCCACACAATGTACACACTGGTACACACACTCGCACTGAGGACTCCCGGATTCATTAGTCGAGAACCAAGAACTGAGTACCCACGGCTATCGCTGAGCGTGTTTATATAGGGCTGGTGACAGCAAAGGGTCTGGAATACTCCATTTCTAGAGTTAAAAGTCCAGAATAAAACGGATCCAGACCCCTCCAGACGTGTCTTCGTCCTCTCCCCCGCACCCCCTCGGCCCCTCTAATCCCCCAGTCAAGCGAGAAGGTCGCTGCCTACCTGCTTGACAAGGAGGGAGACAGAGGGAACAAGGAGCGCAGGCAGGGTAAACAATGAGAGCATGCTGGTCCCACTGTCAAACACTAATCTTGTTACAATATTTTATCTTGTGATCAAGCGCGGCGATTTCTCTAGGCAGAGGTCACAAATTCCCGGCCTGCGAGACACAATTGAACGTCCCGTGTATATACAAGAATTTTATAACAATATCCATCCTGCGATTAATTACGCTAACAAAAAATATTTCTCAATTTAATTCTTGTTGTTTCAAAGAAAAGGTTCAATGACCACTTTATGTTTGTGGTTTATAGGTGTGTTCGTTCTCCACAGCCGGGTGACATTATGGATCAATCAGTAAGGGGAAGGGGGTGGGGGAGGTGGGCAGTGTTAGTAATAACATAAGTTACCACAAATACGCTTTTAGTTGGACTGTTCGTAAAATTCAGGGAAGAATACGTTTATATTTTGTTCAGTGTGAAAGAAAGCTATAATTACGGTAGTATTGATTGACAGCTACTAAACAACACAACCCCCTTCCCCCCTCTCTGCATACTACCAACATTTTTTTCACTGATGTGGCGACAGTAATGCATGTATTCTTGCTATTAGAGTGTTAGTTCTTCAGCCAATCAACCTGTTTTGTTTTATTTTATTCTTAGCTGTGTGAGAATGTCGTTTTCCAAGAGTAAGCAGAAAATTGATCAAGAATTTCGGGTGTTTAGTGAGTATTTGGAGATTAAATATTTTTTGTTTAAATTAAATCTAAACCTACATGTTTGATTTGTAAGCAAAAAACACTAAGAAACAAATCACATTAATTGCTATGGAAAATATAAGGGACTTATGCATCAAAATCAACTAGAAGAATAAAAAAAGATGACCTAAATTGCAGAAAAGTGTGTTTTTGAATGTTAATGGGAGTGATGCTGCGGTGAAATATAGTTATGTAATATCAGAAAAAAAATCCCTTACGCTTCAAAGCCGTTTTCTGAGAGGGAATTTATCAAGGATTGTGTCCAGAGCACTGTGGACATTATGTGTCCAGAAAAAAGGCATCTGTTTTCTAGCATTAGCTTATTTGGAAATACTGTTTCTCAGCGAATCAGAGAATTGAAGATTCAGCAGACAATGTGCACCATTATTTACGCAAGAAATCAAAAGGGTTTGTAGCATTCTCTATTTCTATTGATGAGAGCACCGATATATGTGACGTAGCTCAGTTAGCTATTTAAATTCGGGGTATGGATGAGAATTTTAATGTAACTGAGGAATTTTTAGACTTGGTGCCCATGAAGAATACTACAACAGGAAGTGATATATTTCTTAGTGTGGAAATAAGCCTTAATAACTTGGGTGTGGATTGGGTGAAGCTATTCAGTGTGGCAAAATATTACACTCCTGCAATGGTTGGGGTAAAAAATGGGCTCAGTGCACAGTTAAAATCCAAGCTCACTGCTTTACCAAATTATAACTTATCATTCAGGAGTGTGCACTGCATTATTCATCAAGAATCTCTTTGTGCAAAAAAAAACTAAAAATGACATGTTATGGATGTGTTCTAAAGGTGTCAATTGGATCCAGTCCCACACATTGAATAATAGGCAATTCATTGATCTACTTAGTGAGATCTAGTCTCAATACGGCGGTCTATTTTACCATACTGAGGTGAGATGGATCACTCAAGATGCAGTCCTCCAGCGATTTTTAAATTTGCTGGAGGCGATACACACATTCATGAGTTCAAAGGGCAGAGCTGTGTCAGAACTTCAAGATCCTATTTGGATCATGGACCTTGCATTTCTTGTTGACATTAACATCTTAAATATGAAATTACAAGGACGAGATCAAGTTGTTACCAAAATGTATGACTTGATTCGATCAACTTTATCAAAACTTCATCTTCGGGAAGGTCACCTGGAAGCAAACAACGTGGCTCATTTTCCTACTTTGAGATCAATGTCTGCAAATAGCGATGATGGATCTAAATACCTCTAATCATTTTGCAAAAAAATGAATTTCAAGATAGTTTTACTGAGATTTGTAATTTTGAATCAGACTTTCAATTGTTCAGCGCACCTTTCAGCATTGCAGTGGAAAGTGAGAAGGAAGAAATCCAAATGAAACTAATATGACTACAGTGTAGTTCTGATTTGAAATCTAAATATAAAGATGTTGGAGTACTAGAATACCTAACACATTTTGGAAATAGCTATCCCAAATTAAAGAGCCATTGCTCTGGGATACTATCAATGTTCAGGTGTACTTTTGTGTGTGAGTAATTATTTTCAGCGATGAAATTAAACAATATTAGGCATATAAGAAAGATGAGTGACTGAACGCAATATTAAAATTAATATCGTTGAAGAAATTGTTACCGGACATAGATCATTTGGTTACACAGAAAGATGCCAAATTTTCGGAACACAAAAAATGGTGCCAAGTGAATGAATTTTGTGGGCGATTAACTATCAATTTTAGTGTTTAATTATATAACTTTGAATAACAAAAAAACACTAATAATTATCTCAAACGGTGCTATACTTTTCCATCCTGTGTAATATTTGTTGTGTGAGTTTTTATTTAAAAAACTTATTCGGGAATATCGATGGACCTCACAAACATCTGGAAATATGTAAGTTTTAAAATATTTTATTTGTGAATTTAATTATTTTAAATATATACCAGTAGTATTTAATATCTAGTAATAATGTATATACACTCATCACCAGGACCGTGGACTAAATGTGAGACACCTCTGATCTTGTTTTCCAGTTATAGGAAGATCGAGAGTCTAACTTCAGTTTCATGTACTAATTTATTTCTCTTATCTGATTTCACACACCCTCCACGCAAATTCAGGTACATTTACTTTTAACTAAACCTTCCTAATCCCTTCACCATTAGAGTAATGAATTGCTCATTATCTGGACGGGTAGTAAGTTGCATTGCAATAAAAACTATGAAATAAAATGACACAAACAGGATCTGGCCCGTGGCAAGGCTGTGACTAGTTTGAATTTGAGACCACTACTCTAGAATATGAAAGGTGAAGGTGAGAGGTGAAGGTGAGAGGAGGAAAATGGGACAAAGGGGGGGGGGGGTGTACTTGGTTAACATGAGACTTCTGCTACTTAAGTTGAATATATAAGTAGTTCTAACTTACCTTAGTACTAAATTAACTCATCTACACCTGATATTTCTCAGTCAGTGTTGTTCCGTAGCTACTTGACGTACTAATGTTGCCACTGTCACTTTTATCTCCAAAATAAATGCAAATTTGTTCTATTTCTTCTCATATCATACCATATTTTTTCCTGTAATCGGATTCTTCTTTCTTAACGTGTGTTATTAAAGCCTCTTACCAATCCTTCTCAGTGATACTATTGATCGCTTATTTTGTTAAATGTTTTATTTCTAAAGTCCTTTGAGCAATTTTTTTAGCCACAACTTGTGATTTCACCATGTTTCAAATCAATTCTATAGTCTTAACGTTACAATGGTATAGAGGTAACCTAATAACATTGTACACATGTTTTTCAAATAAATGGTCTATGTAAAATATGGGGGACTTACGTTAGCAGTGAACTAGCTCCAACAGATCACTTTTTGTCATCTGTTCCTTATTTGCAATACCATGTATGTCCAACCATAGTTGTATTTCAGCCTTTCGTGATTCCATGGTTGATGTATTTATTTGAACAGCATGATACGGTGGGTTGTCCACAACAATTAGAATATTTTGAGAGTGGTTGGGGATAATTTTTTTCTTTCACCCACCTAGAAAATCTTCGAAATTCATTTAAATGTGATAGTCACTACTTTTTGTTTTTGATTTGAAAGGAAATTGCATTTGATACAATTCCCTGCTCGGAGCTGGTATTAACAATAATCCACCTCTCTCTTGCATCATCATTTTTCAATACTCTTGTTGTTTCGGGTTCTTTCCAACATTCACTCACAGGGTACGAGGGATGAGTCCAAGTTCCATCAATATGTACCACAGGACGTTTATTGTCCCCTAATTTATCATTTTATCTCATTATTCTAGCCCTGCATGCAACTATTTCGTTTTCTCCATTAAAACTAGCATTTTATTATTACACTTTTTAAACTTAAATCCCTTTTTTTCAATGTTCTTCTCAATGTTTCTTTGCTTGACTGATTACATCGATTTATTCTCTTACTATTGCTAACAATTTATTTAAGGTTGGTACTTCCTTTTTAACAGTGTAGAACCTCTGTGTATAAGTCTCGAAATACACACAAGTCAAAATCCCCTAGAACAATTTTTCTGCTGCTGGGTTTGTGCTTTTTACCTGGAGTTGAAAGGTTTGTTGTATATTTCTTTCCTTTCAAATTTTACAAATAGTACTCTCTGATTTTCCTTTAGCTTCTGATGTACGTTTTATGATTTATAATAATGTATTGTCCTTCGTTGTGAGTAGTTGGCTTATCACGCTTATTTAAAGCCATTTTAAAAATCATTTACGCACCTTGTATCTAAAGTTGATTAGGTATACGTAATGTTTGTCAAAAGAGGTAAAAATAAAGTAAAAATATTCTACACTAACTACTGGAAGTCCTAAACACTATTGAACTTAGACCCTTCGGTAAGCTGACTGGAGTGTACCTCAAGATAACGACTTATGACGTGTATAACTGGTCTACCCCTTCATTCTTTAAGTTGTTGACATTCTTTCCGCATACAATGTTTAGTGTGTCGAGTAGTACACGCATGCTTGAACAGCTTTGCTCTCCCGGTACTATACGTTGAAACTTTGGACACAATCTAATGGCGTTAGCATGGCTTTCCGGATGTAAGTGTAAAGGGATTTTATATTACTTTTAGTTCAAGCAAGTCATATGTGCCGTTTGAGCTATGAGTTTCTAAACACTCTGAATAGTTGTGACGCAATGGATCGTCACACTGAGTGACAGAAAGTGTGTTGTCATAGGACACACCAACACAAAATCTATATAGTTCTATAATAATGATTTATACTTATAGATAATTATTATTAAAACCAAAATATTCAAATGTATGTATACTAAATAAAAGATAGTTAAGAATTTAGAAACATGATCTATACAATTTTATAATTTTGAGCTTAATGTTATTTACAGTATTAATTTGTACTAAATACACAGTTTTAGTGGGTTTTTTTAATTTTAGGCCAATATTGATTAATAATATGGTATAAATAATGTTCTTTACCATGTTATCGCTTCATAGCTTCTGATTTGCGCCTTCTTTGCCTTGGATTTAGAACATGGTGTGAACTATTAGAGTAGATTCTTGTGACCACAATTTCATTATCTTCGTAGAGAACTTCATCAATTGAACTGAATGGATCAACTGCATTCAAAACATGATCTAGTGTCAAGCTACAATATCTATATAGATTTTTAAATTACACATGTAAACACAGCTGTCATCAGATTTATATAATGTAAACAAAATTAAGTAGGGCCTATATACTTATTAGATAAATGTTCTACTAGAAAATACAATGTACAACTTTACTACAAAAACAAGAAATCTTGATAACTGTTTTATAAATGTGTAGGTTATAGTTAAATTAGGGTAGTTCTTAGTTCTGTTAATATTAATGTTTATTCTGGAATAACTGCTAATAAATATAGACGTCTCCAACTGAACTTTAAAATTTGAAAGATGTTTACATAAAATTCACTTTATTTTAAATCAGACATAATGGGAAGTATTTTGACAACTTTAATTATCACAATAAATACGATCTCTTACATTAAAACTTACTCTTTAAAATAATAAGAAACAATTTTATCTTGTATTCACAATCACTATACCAAATGTCAAATTATTTTACTGCTTTACGTATTAATAGAATGTGAAATCTAAGCTTCCAATATAATATGTAGGGTATATGACGATACGTTAGACAAAACATAATATATTCACCCATACTTTTCTCCAGATGATACATAGACCATTCCTATTACTGATTATAGATTATCCAAGTAAGGATGTGAAAAATGTATCGAATCTTTACTAATATTACTAATATTGATATTCTCCTTTCGATACTACTATTTTTATTCGATACTTTTAATAATATTAATACTCACACTCCTATATCAGGTCTGTATCGAGAGAAACATCTATTTTGCTATCTTCATTCATGCTAGGATTAAATGTTTACTAGGGTGGTTTATGGAGGAAGAAAAAATGATAATATTTCTCAATTCTCACTCATTTTCTACAAATATAGCATTCAATCTCTTTTAGCTCATTATAATTCATAGTTGTACTTTCATATTTGTTTATCAATACAGTCTGATGCATAACCAGGCGAGTGACGACCAGTCTACTCCATTTATGAATGAGCATACTCATCACAAACTAAACAAAACAATCTTTTGTAGAGCTCAGTGAACTCACTCAACTCAAGGTTGCCCCAAGGAGATAAAGCAGAAAATTTTATGTGTTTCGATACCAATACTTACTGTTATCGATACATTTCTTTCAATATCATATTCCTAGGCCCAAGTCATGCATCTACCAGTGAAACGGCTTCTTGGTCAATTTCTGATGATAAAACCTTTAAGTTTAAACTTATTACAGTTGTTTGCATTTTTTTTTACTACATGTAGATTCTTAACAAATGTAGGAACGGTTGAAAATTTAATCATATTAATTTTGAATAAGTCGTAGTAAGACAAGAGTTTTCAAACACATTGAATTTATATTTCTTACATTCCCTAACACGTAGTTAGCTAAGCTAGGTACTAAAAAAGTGGTATCACTAATCTATCTATCTATCTATTTATCTTGGAAGTGCAGACTCTTTCAATTGAGGGATTCAAGAGATATACTGAAGGTTTCGGTTTCCTATTCAAAATTGATTAATACAGGAAGATGAGAGCGTGACCATTTTTAAGATGACATTTTAGCTTTCTTATCACATGATCCTAACTATAAACTGTTTGTCTTAATTTATAATCTATTTCTTATTTAAATAAATGTTTTTCAACATCCCCATGTCCCCCAAAACATGCCGCCCTGCACTGATTCCGGCGGAAACTTTATAACTAATTGAATATTGATGATGTCCAAGGCTATACTTTTTCCCTATA
This sequence comes from Timema cristinae, assembly GCA_039000515.1. NCBI lineage: Eukaryota > Metazoa > Arthropoda > Insecta > Phasmatodea > Timematidae > Timema > Timema cristinae. Next base: position 43,548 of record JBCFYV010000905.1, on the reverse strand, counting down.
ATTCTTTAATTTGACCATCATTTGCTAGTAAACTAATGTATTAAAGAAATGTTTTTTGTGTTCATAGATATTCACAAATTGATATAGTATCCTTTGACGTTGGTTGTAAGCAGGCCAAGATTTTTTAAATTTCTAGATTGCTTATTATGGAAAAAAGGGCCAAAAAACTTATTTCTTTGGTGGAAGTTTCTCTACAGCTAAAATAATTAGACAGTTGAAAAATAAGCCACAATTTAAATTAAGCACACTCTAAAATTGAGTGGAAGAACTACACAATGATTGAAGAAATTGAAACGGTTATATCAGGTGACATTCAGGACATTGATTGTGAAAACAAAATAAAGCTTTGCTTATTATTTTAAAATAACTAATTTCAATGTAATTGATAGTATTTTTTATTATTATAACAAGACATATATTATGTCTAAATAAAAAAATATGTAACCAAAATTATGTGCCATTGAAAAGAAAATCTTCAGATTTAAGTTTCAATATTGACCTCTAAATTGACTTCGATTGAAATATAAAAATCAAACATTTAATGTTTATCTATAATAAACTTACTGACAGACTGGTTATATAAGATTTAATATTTTCAAAAATGTTGTATAATGTATATTTTTATGATCCACCTACTATAGTAAATTTTCCTGTACAATTTCACTTTAAACAAAAAAAAAACTCTTGTTATATTACTTGATACCAGGATATTTACACTCTGGTCTCTAACATAATCATAGCTCTATAACAGTTTTTCCTTCCGATTCTTACATATGCGGCAGAGACATGGATATTGGCTGTAAGAGAAACTAGGAAAGGAGAGGCCATAGGAATGAAGTTTGTGAGGAGCATATTAGCTGTCACGAGGAGGAATAGGATTAGGAATAAGGTGTTTGGGAGACAGTTGGGTACATGTAGTCAAGAAAGTCAGGGTGAGATGGTACGGTTATGAAATGGGGGTGCAAAAAGAAAGAATTAAAATAAAAATGAAGGGAAAATGAAGTAAGAATAATACCTCATGGGATACTAAGAAAAAGATGAGTGGATCAGGAAACAACAAGTGTGCTAGTGTGAGGAAACTAATGAAACTAAATAAAGAAGTAAGAATCTTGTAGGAAAAAGATGAGTGGATCAGGAAACAACAAGTGTGCTAGTGTGAGGAAACTAATGAAACCAGATAAAGGAGTAAGAATCGTGTAGGAAAAAGATGAGTGGATCAGGAAACAACAAATATGCTAGTGTGAGGAAACTAGTGAAACCAGATAAAGAAGTAAGAATCGTGTAGGAAAAAGTTGAGTGGATCAGGAAACAACAAATATTCTAGTGTGAGGAAATTAATGAAACCAGATAAAGAAGTAAGAATCGTGTAGGAAAAAAGATGAGTGGATCGGGAAACAACAAGTGTGCTAGTGTGAGGAAACTAATGAAACCAAATAAAGAAGTAAGAATCGTGTAGGAAAAAGATGAGTGGATCAGGAAACAACAAATATTCTAGTGTGAGGAAATTAATGAAAACAGATAAAGAAGTAAGAATCGTGTAGGAAAAAGATTAGTGGATCAGGAAACAACAAGTGTGCTAGTGTGAGGAAACTAATGAAACCAGATAAAGAAGTAAGAATCGTGTAGGAAAAAGATGAGTGGATCGGGAAACAACAAATATTCTAGTGTGAGGAAATTAATGAAACCAGATAAAGAAGTAAGAATCGTGTAGGAAAAAGATGAGTGGATCAGGAAACAACAAGTGTGCTAGTGTGAGGAAACTAATGAAACCAGATAAAGAAGTAAGTGTAACATTACGTGGTATAATGTTACAACTGGACCCCGCCCCATACTGATGTGATTAGAGATGTGTAACATTACGTGGTGTAATGTTACAACTGGACAACAAGCATACTACCCGCTCCAATAAATTCAACTCAATTAGGATCCCTACAATAGTATTTTTCTCTGTTGTAGTTCTTGTAGGCTAAGAAGACATAATAGAAACAATGCTGGACAATATATTTATTACTCAATCCAATGCTACGTATTAATTTGTTCATGTACTTACAATACTAATCTGCTCACAATAGAATCCTGCAAGGCTGGCCGGCACCTGGACTCCTAGATTGGCGAGTGGGTCAAGGGAGATCCAGGGGTCAACAAAGCGACCCGGCACTCCGACTGTACTAGCGTGAAATGAACCGAGAACTATCAACATCAACTAGAAGACAATTTTGTATCCGACCCCTGACGGAGACTAGAGGAACCTCCTTCAAAACATCGGGTGATTGGAGATATTCACGGATATTCCGATGGAGCAAGCGGAATCAACAATGGTGTACGTGACTGTTTGAAGGCATCGTTGACGTCATCATATGCGTGTTTGGTGTACTCCCCCCTTCTTTCCAGAACAACGAAATCCCTATATAATGGCTGTGCAAGCTTGCCATAATCGACTATCCTACGATCAACGATCGACGACAGACCATTGTCATGGATCTGGACAATGGCTGGAGAAAACTTGTAAAAATGTATCAAAATCGTCGCTTAGACGGGTGGAGTTATGAACTCTAACTTATTTATAAACTTTAAACTTTTTGCATTTAATATTCAGTTTCAAAATCTAACGTATTTATATTTTGATCGTCAAACAATGTCTAAATATTCTATCTTAGATAGGTCGCCGCTCGGGCGCTGTAACTTTTGTTTATATTTTTATTCTCGTAAATATCCTCAGTTATGTGCTGATTAGAAGTTTGACTTGTTAATATTATATTGTTTGGAATCGTAGAGTAATTTTTTTATCGAAGTAACTTTTCATATTTAAAATTATGGTTTGAATTAACGTAACGTGATGTAACTTTTTATTGGAATTTATATTAGGATAACTTTAATCTTGTGTAACGTAAGTTCTGTTTGAACAGCTAATGTTTTGTTATTTGATGGAACGGTTAGTTCCATATTCTAAGTCAGATCTGATAGTCCCGTGGGTGTTTGGCTTATGTCTGGTAGTCAAACCCTCACGTTGTGTAGACTCTGTTGTGTAGTCGTCAAATTTAAATCTTTATATTTATGATATCGTTTTCTGAGAATTACGAAACCTTTGGGACCATATCAAGGTGCCCATTTGGCCCTCATTATTTTGTATCGCATTTAAAAATATTCGCTTTGTTATTGTCTCTTATAGACTGGACTATCAATATTATGATGGATTTCATGTTTCTCTTTTGATAAAAAAACTTGCGCAACTTTAATGATATAAAGTTGTTGACTTCGAGCATAATTTCCAACTGTACTCATAATGATATAATGAGACCAATTTTTGTTATCTGCGCTATTATCATTTAATTGAATAAACTGCTCATTTTGTTGAATCTATATATATTTTTTATAATTTCCATTTTTTGTATGTTAAGTAGATCCTCTCCCTTTTATCCCTTTTTTGGTTGGGGGGTACAGGACACAGAGAGGGTGTACATAAGAATCGTGTAGGAAAAAGATGAGTGGATCAGGAAACAACAAATATGCTAGTGTGATGAAACTAATGAAACCAGATAAAGAAGTAAGAATCGTGTAGGAAAAAGATGAGTGGATCAGGAAACAACAAATATGCTAGTGTGAGGAAACTAGTGAAACCAGATAAAGAAGTAAGAATCGTGTAGGAAAAAGATGAGTGGATCAGGAAACAACAAGTGTGCTAGTGTGAGGAAACTAATGAAACCAGATAAAGAAGTAAGAATCGTGTAGGAAAAAGATGAGTGGATCAGGAAACAACAAGTGTGCAAGTGTGAGAAAACTAATGAAACCAGATAAAGAAGTAAGAATCGTGTAGGAAAAAGGAAGATGGAAACCTAGCTAGCTGACTCAGCCACGGGCTACAAACAATTGCTGTTGATGATGATTATGTTATATTCCATGTACAACTACACAACTACCAATCAGAAATATGTTTACAATACTTAGTACCTTGTTTGTATATACTGTCATTACAATATTCTATACATCTCAAGCAGTATTGTCATAATAAGGGTATTTTTGTACAATCTCTCTCCAAGAAACAAGACATCTTGTTACGGACTTTTATTCCTAAACACCAGGGTGTAATGGAGCGGAAAAGACGTTCCGCCACTGCTTTACGTGGAAAAATATTCAAAATAATTTATTTTTAGTAAAGTTTTATACTATGCAATCCCAAGTTAACTAATTGATTTTGTATCAATATAATGTTAAAACTTTTTTTCATACCGTGAATCAATAAATTCTGATGAAATTTACTGTGCTCTAAGCGAATTCCTGGAATTTTAGGGGAAGTGTGCTAAGTAAGTTTCTGCCTTAGTATCCATTAAAAAATGCTCCAAAAAGCTTCTAACGGCATTTATGTATGTGCAATTTTTTCGCCTACAGCAACTCCCCTCCCCCCTTCAACTTTGAGGTTGCTACAACCTTGCGTTCCGCCACTGCTAAACACATATACCCTAAAACAAAGACACATATATCGAGTATTATTACACTCAGAGTTTAGCCGTACAAATTCAATCCATCAAGACATCTTAAACAACACTTAATACCTACCTATATACCGTTTCACATTTAAATTGTTTTACAGGACTTATGAATCCACTTGAAACAGATTTACAGTTTTAATATTATAAACTTGGCAAGCTATACAAAGTACAAACAATTTATGCCAATGTATTGGAACTGTTTGATTTCAATAATTGTATATTATTGTATTTATTATTACTGACTTAATCCAGATTTAAATATACACTACGAAAATCTCCAGCGATAAGTAGGTTTAGACTTGAATTCTGGTTTATAGAAATAGGATGGTGTTCACAAATCAGTTAAAACCAATTGTTTTTTCCTTCTCTATCTAGGAAAATGTGTGTGCCCTTTCTTAAACAGTGGCCTAACTTAAACATAACTTATTTTCAATTTATTATATTTGGAAGAATATTCAGGAAAAGTGGATAGAACCATACAAAAAAAAAGGAGCGAACACAATGATGGCGTTTTCAGTGAAAAGAAAAACACAGTTCACACTTTACATTGCTGCTACTGGACAAAGAGGTAATGGCTACCTCTTGAATAAATTATACCAGTCCAGCCCAATCCTCTGACCTTGGTTTCATTCTATGATAACTCATCAAGAGTGAGTGCCTAGTGCGCAACGCAAATTTCTAAAAGAGGAAACAAAAAAGGGAGAAAAAGGAAAATAGTAAATAATGACAAGACACTTAACTAGGAACATGTAAAAGGAGAAACATAAAGGACAAATACAGGATCAATTATAATAAATAGCTTGTAGCATTATTTTTACGTTCAATAACTATTCAAATGATATCACCAAATATCACGTAGGCCAGCACCAAAATAATGACCGAAACAAAACACTAATAGCTCACAACTGGTAAAATCTTCTTAGGTTCGTTTCAAACAGCTGGATATAGCCTTTCCAAGAAAATATTATTTACTGTTAACAGTAGGGGAAGTAATTGGTGCTAAATTCAACAGGACTATATTTACATTAGCACGTAGCGTTACGTTTGTCACATGTGTGTTGGCTATAAGCTAGTTATGTTCAATTAAATTAAAAATATAATGTCTTAAGAAAGTGAGCGTAAGTGAACTGGTATTTGCCTAGGACTATGAAAAAATTCTATGATGAAAACAGCTTCAATGAATCTATTGTTTTGGGAATATTTTAGATGCATTTTTTTAACAAACTTATTATATAAGGCCAAACAAACTAGCTTAATACTAAGAAAAATACAACATTCCGTCACCCATATGACAGTCTAATAATATTAAATCTTCATTCATACTTGTAATGGAACCCGGGACCCTTAGCTCAGTTGGCATACACGACCTTTCGACTGTGATAAGGTTTGGAATTCAAGTCAGTGAATCTGATCAGGATTGGAGCCCCTAGCTGATTACTATTGGGGATAAATTTATAACAAGTTTATTAATGACTTAAGCCAATCATCCACCGCTGTGGGTGTCTGGGTTCTTCAACCGAAAGTATATTACGGCATAATAAATTGCATTTGGACAAGTCATAGGATATACCTGTATATTTTCTAATCTTAAATACTCTTTTGGAAATTAAAACAAAAACCAGCCTATTGTATTATACTTAAGAAGATCAATTATTAATTTTCTATGAATGTGGAATTGACTAATCTTTGAAGGGTGCATGCAGGATTTTTCTCTAGGGGGGCAGTATGGCGGGGGGTCCTCCCCAGAAAAATGTATTAAATTGAAACCTCAAAAGACGCTTTTAAGGCAATTTTCATCCCCTAAAAATAAGATACAACATAAAAATAAAAAAATTTCAAATGTATCCAAATTCGTGGGTGGACACTTGACCTAGACGGTTTGAATGGCGAATGCTGTTGGAATTGTTCGCGCATGCGCCAAACTATCAGCCATAAAGTCAGCAGGTGTTGGGCGCTGGTAATTAGTTTATTAATTATATTCTAAAACTCTCTCTTTGTTGGCTGGGGGCAATGTTTGAGAGCTAGTTAAGAACACTGTTGGGTGGGATCAGCCTACTTTTAATATTTATACAACCCCAGAATCTCAGGGGGCCAATTGCCCCCCTCGTCTCTCTCTCCTACATGCGCCCCTGAGCGTTGTACTGTACGTGTATGAATGGGCTGAATTTACATTATTCTTCTATTTTCAAAGTCACCATTGTTTAACAATGCTGTGCTCTTCAATACTAGGTGTTGTGTAAATCGAGTTACACAAGCTTAAATTTCAAAACACTACCATAAATAAATTGGAGGTGCATTTTTTCACCGTAGTTTGCTTTTTCAAAAATAAAATTGGAGTATTCTTTTAGTTTTTCATTTAAAAAAATCATGTAAATTATAGATAAAAAAGGTTTTTACAAGACTACTCTTTCATTTTTTAGTTAAAATATTCCAAGAGGATTAATATGCTTTAATTTAATTCACAGCCACTTGTAAAAATATCAATTTCATAGTTCGCAGACGTTGTTTATGACTATTGCCACATCCACAAAAAAAATTATCGCCTTTTACACAAGATTGCTAGAGACTTATGACGTGATGCTTTTTGAAATTGGTGAAACTAAGATACAATATTTGTATTCCTATATTGTTTGTTTTATTTGGTGATATACACCACATTCACTATATATATTAGTATATTATGTCATGCTATTTCGTAGAAATAGCAATGCTAGATTTAAAGCTCCATAATAGCACCCCAATGAATAGGAAAAGGACAGAGCTAACGGGGAAACCCCTGGGCTGGAAATAAATAATAATTGTATGTGTCCATAAGATCATGTAATGCACTTTAAGAGTTGAATGGTCTTTAAATAAAAAAGCATTGAAACTACGACCAAATGGCAACATGTTTTTATAGTTATTAGTATAATAACTCTACTACAGAACTAACATAAACACACTTAGTTTACTCCGTTAGGGAAGGACCTATACCTCTCCAGTGAAACGGAACCAACCTGATATACAGACGTAACGTGACGCCCATGGCCTTACTAAGTAACAGGCCGTATTGTTGTTAGGTGTGGCGACTCCGCTTGGGATGACGTCACGAGGCCTCAATCTTCTGCTTCTTGTGGAGATTGTGTGAATGTTACCAGTTTCCTTTCACTTGAAACTTTATTTAGCATTTATAACGGTATTGACGCATAATTGTTTATCTTAGTAGGTTCCATAAGTATAATTTAATAAAGGTGTTTTTAAAATGAAAATAATAATAAAAATTAATCATCCAAATATAAATTAGCTATGGATTATGTTCCATTCATAAACTTATTATTATTTTAGTATATTTGTAAAAATGTTTTGAAGATTAGTATAAGTTTTTTTTAATCCAATCAAAGGGTCCTGTGTTAAATTTGATTGTTTAGGTAAATCTCTATGACATACAGTTCAATTAACTCAAGTGTTTTACTTGTTTGAATACAGTGTACATTTGTGCTAACCATTTGTTTTAAATTGCATGCATTAATGTTTTAACACAATAAAGAACACAAACGGGTAGTACAAACCTAACCCTATTTTGAAAGTTAATAATTTTTATAAAGTCATTGCTCTGACTCGCAAAATAAATAGAAATAGAAAAATGTCTAGACATAATTATCATTATTAGCACCGCGTCTTACTACCCGTTCGGGTTATACGCGCTTACGCTTATGTGTAATGGTAGGGTGATTGTGAGATGAAATGAAGGACCTACAGTTTAACGTGGAATCCGAGCCACGGTGGAGGCCTGGCATTCCCCACATCTAGACATAATTGATTTTATTACCATTTATCAATCACCAGAAATTTAATTTTGAAACTTAACTTTCGTAGAGTGGTAGCTTCCTTTTCTTTTCTGGAAAATAATTGGTTACTTTATCATTCACGTATTTATAGTTTTGTTTGAGTTTATTTTCAAGCTTCAACAAAATCATAGAATATAACGAGTTTCAATTTATTTTTGAAAAAAATATTTTGTTTCAGTAATATCTTCATATTTTAATTAATGGGATGATATATTTTACAACATAATTTTATAAAAGTAGATAAAATGTGGTACTAGAGTGAGTTACTGATATAGCATTGGGCCACAAGAAGTAAACAAAAGAAAATCTCAGTACTCACCCCATCGCGTGGCTTTCCGCATTCAAGAACAATACAACCGCACTCTCTATCAACATAAATAAAACTGATCACCTATGGTGAAAATGGACGCAAAGAACTTGAGCTACAAAGACTCTAGCGGTAAAGACAGTTCACTCGTACACAATTTAGGATGACCTGGAAAAGCCGAGATGTCTGTAGAAGTTTTAAGTCATGCGCATATTTTGTTCCCGAATGTTCCAGCTCTTTCTCCCCCACCCATTTTCCCGTCATCCAATGTCTCAGGGTTGTATTGTATATATAGTGGCGGCTGGGCAACCAGTCATCACTCTTGGACTTTATTATATTTGAGGGAAGAAGAAGCTCCGGCTTGAGAGTTGTAAAATGTAAGATCTAAATTCCTTTTGGCTTGCTAATTGATTTCTATATATATATAATTTAATCTTATAATTCTTTTTCTAAATTCTCTTAACGCCGTAAATATGATGGTGAATATTGAACTCGAAATATTTATTTATTTCGTATATCTAGTTTATGAATATCGATTTAGTCAGTATTGAATTGGTTTTTTTGTAACGCCTTGAATTTATCTTAATTTCTGAAGGATTATTTTGGCTATGACGTCGTCAAGATTTAGCTTACTATTCTACATTGAAAATAAACTATTCAATTTTAAAGTAAATATTGTGTTATGACTTTGACCTTTTTTGCGTTAGTAATAAAAGAATATAGATTGATTGTTTTGGGCAACGTTTATGGTCAAATTATAAATATCTTACAAGAACTGTTTAATTCTAAAGTAAATATTGTGTTATTACTAGGACATTTCTAGCGTTAATACCAATAGGATGTAGGTCTATTGGTTTTGAAGACTTCTTATAGTCTAATTACTTTAAAAGCTTACAGAAGATAATGTTTTCACGATCTTTGTTACTTCTAGAAAGTGCAATTTGGATTCGAGCTCTATCGATAATATTATTGCAGAGCTAATGCCTCTTTTGATTGTTATATTCTTTAATGATGGTGCCCAATATAAATGTATATATATGAATTGTCATTACCTTTATTGAAACTTAGCCTGCTTCTGATGATTGACATCACGGCTTGTTATAAAATATTGTAAATTCTAATGATCATCTTAGATAATTTTTTATTTATAATTTTCATATTAAAATAATGTATTATTAAATAAAAATGAACTTGAAGTCACTTCACGCCTTATTCAGTTAATTGTACCATATCCCTTAGGTTGGGTGACATATAATTTATTTTTAACTCTTAGAGGTATTTCCTTTTTTGAATGTTTTGTATGAGGGTAACTGTCCACGTAATCAACTTCCGCAACTTGTGTGAGTTTCGAGATCTGGGTCTAGAATCTTCAATCTCAGATATTCAAAACACAGCACTCCAATAACTTACTCCTATTGTCCCCTTTCTTTTTGACCCTATTAGATTTTGTTGTTTTTTGGACTTCCTGCTTTTCCTTAATTTAGTTAAGGATGGTTCACTGATGTTAAAATGGTTATAGAGCAGTGGTTCTAAAACTTTATTGTAGAGTGTACTCCTTGGTCATGATAACATGTCTAATGTAGGAATACTCCAAAATATTTTTTTTTCCACCAAATGACAAATATCAGCTAATCAATCAAAGGAGAAATTTCCCTCAGCCACCTCAAAGATTCTACACCACGTTTGGTTCTCTAATCATTTTGCTAATTTTTCCTTCAAAGTTGCTGACTTACCCCCTGAAAGTCACACGTATGCCTCAGTTTGAGAACCATTGTTGTAGAGTATATATTTGAATATTACTGTAAAAAGATCTACATAAAAGTAATTGAGTGCACATTTAATCAATTATATTAAACCTACAACGCTATGATTCATATTATTGAGTGTGTCGGTAGTAATGTAATTTGGTAATTTCAATTTCTACAAAAAGTCAAAGAAGGAAATAATCAAGGAATTGCCCCTGGATTTTAGATGAGTCTCTCTCGTCTCTTCACGTACACAATAGTTTTCCTTTTAATAAAAATCAGTCTTAGCTATGTCATATTCTTCTGAATATTTTAATCATTTTTAAAAACTCTCCACCAAAAATAAAATTAAAAAATAGTTACACACCTGAGGAATTATTATAATTGTAAGTTAGTTGGTATTACAAATGGGAAAACAACGATTTCTTAACATTTTATTTGGCTGTTATAACATTATTATTTGTACTATAATTACGTATATAGACACAATAGTAGTTAATCAATGCGATGCACGTATACCACACCCAAACAAATCATTTTAAACGGATAAATCACATGAAAAATAAAAGTTTTGAAAGGCAATAAAAACTAAACAAATAAACAACAATAGCCACCGAAATGTGGTTACGTAGTTGACCATACCTTTGTCGCAGTGTTGCCAAACTTCAGTATTCCGGCCTGTTACTAAAGATGACCGCAAAATTATCATTTCTGTCCGTTGACCTTTGAGTTTCAAAGAACTAGACTTGGATGAAATCTACAAACCTCGAGATTGTTGCGGTTTATTACATTCTTCTTGGCTTCTTTCTTCGGCCATTTGTACAATTAGAATGCCTCTCTTAGGTGATGACGTAGCTGTATTGTCGTCCGTGATGCTAGAGTCCCGGGTTCCTATTGTACATACTCTCGTATTCATAAGTTAGTTCGTGACTAATAGTTTGGGATGAAGATCTCTCTTTGTCTTGGAGCCTACAGATGTTGTGGGTGTCTGGGGAATTCCTGACCTGACCCTAACTGCAACAAACCGGATGAATCACAGTATAGTTTTCCGTTTGCCAGAAGGCCAGGGGTTGGATACCAGTTGGTTGTACTAAGTGTGATTGTTCACCAAGTGTTTATTTTTCTCTATATGATGCAAATTTGAGTACCTTACATACAAACTAAATTCTTTTCGCCTTACCTATTAGCCTTTCGTTTATTCTCTGCGTCTTTATACACCTTTGGGCTTTAAACATTTACAAACATTGAGTGGGGAGGAGTACTAAAGAATTTAGAGGAAATAATTCGTATTTCTGAAGAGAGAGAGAGAGAGAGAGAGAGAGAAGGAAAATGTTTAGTTAAAACTACCATCAGAACATCTTATAGAGAATATAATATTGATATCTCTGACAATTGGAATGCCAGGCCACCACCATGGTTCGGATTCCACGTTAAACTGTAGGTCCTCCATTTAATCTCACAATCACCCTACCATTACACATTAGCGTAAGTGCGTATAACCCGAACGGGTAGTAAGATGCGGTGCTAATAATAATAATAATAATAATAATAATAATAATAATAATAATAATAATAATAGTAAAAATAATCTGACAATTGGAAACCAAACTAGAGTAGTTGGGTTTTTTTCCCACGTGTTTTCCATTGAGGCTAAGTAAGACTCGGGGCAAAATATAAACAAGCTTGATTTAGTCTTAGTAACTCATCGAATGTTTTATACAAATTAACATCATAGCAGGATGACCTGGTGGTCTAGGGTAAGGTGTCAGACTTCCATGCTGGTGGCCGGGGTTCAATCCTCGGTCCCGGCACAGATTTATCTGATTTCCAAACCCTTCCTTCACCTCTGACAAGTTATCTTGTGAATGTGGGGAATGCCAGGCCTCCACCGTGGTTCGGATTCCACGTTAAACTGTAGATCCTTCATTTCATCTCATAATCACCCCACCATTACACATTAGCGTAAGAGCGTATAACCCGAACGGGTAGTAAGACGCGGTGCTAATAATAATAATAATAACATCATAGCTAAAATAATATTATTCATTAGAGACCCTTTCGAATGGTATTTTTTGTATTTCTTAGTCTCTTTCAAGAAATAGTATCTCGAGTTTACGAATTAAATCGTCACCCACTGTCAATAATTTTTCGTTTTAAACTAATCTAGCTATTAACTATTTCAATTTTGTTGTATATGTTAAAATATAATAAAATCGTTTGACTCGTCTCAATATCTCTTTCTTCTAATGGAAAATATAAGAAACCGTCCAACAATACAGCTCCTGAGTCGATCTGTATGACTTACATCACATACGCGTTATTCTTAGGGTAATACAACAAAAAAACAAGCCAAACCTTGCTCTTTCCACATACATTGCTTTACTTTACAAAATTTAAAAAGATGAAAAATAAACATATTTAGTTAATTAGGTTAATTTAAAAACAAAAACAAAAAGGAAACGTTTTATATTCACTACCTTACCGATTTGTTACAAACACCCCTCATAAAAGATGTCTCCATCTGAAGATCATAGAAGCAAACATAAAATTAATAAAGATAAAGAAAATAGTCTTCAACTATCATACATAATTCCTAATATTGTTATTATTTAACTATTGTGATATGTAGGATGTCGATTGATAAAAAATAATAGCATCAAAGAAAAACCCAGCCAAATGGTTGACAAATTTGGCGTTACATTCCAATACAAAAGTTATCTAATAATAAAACTTAAAAGATCATGATAAAAATATAAAACTACATGGAAACTTTACTTAATAATACTAAAATAAGAAATAAAATAAAAAAAAGGAAAACAACTACATGTTAATTTGGAAAAGATTTACAAATTATTTTAAAAAAGGAAGAGAATAAAATATCACGTCTCACCAGTTTTACAGCCAAAAAGGAAATAGGCCGAGACAACGGGGTCACTTGCAAATCAGGAAATTCATATCTTAGGAGATGGCCAATCAGTGACAAGTTTGTCAAGATAAGGAAAATGGACCAATAGTACTTTAGTTGAAGACTTTACATTTTAAAAAAAACATAGTATAAAAAGAATATTAAAGAAAAATTAAATACATAAAAAAGGTACAAAGATATGTAATTATTTAATAATGATAACCAAGATTGAATTATTCATTTATAATAGTTTATTAAAAGCTTTAGTTCCTCAAATTCCCGTTCCCGATCGCTACTTCCTTCCTAATTTCAATTTAGTCCAATAGACTTCGTTACATGGTCCTACAAGGAGCTTCAAGGTTAATAGACATAAGGTCAGTCTATAACCAACAGTACACTGGGACCATGTAGGACTAAGCGCCGGCATAACGGACATATTAAGATAATGTAAGAATAAATCCAGTTTCGGCTTAAATGTAAATTATTGGAACTAGTCAAAATTCTTTTTAGATCTTTTTCTATCAAATTTAATTATAAAGTATGTGCGTAAATCTTCATCTTTGATTTACTTTATAAGGAGAGTATTGTAAAGTCAGACATTTTCTGTGTTATTGATATTAGGCATTATGCGCGACCTTTATAATCAACAAATTAACTTTAGTTGTTTCTCAGTAGTATTTAGGTTAGATGAGTATAGTAAATATGAAAATTGGAAAGTGTTGTTAGATCAGAACTTTTCAATATTATCCATAATGATTGAAAGTCATACATTTCAAAATTAACTTTATTTCGTCTCAATTGCAAATGGTGTTGCATTTTGGGTTTGGCAAACATTAAGGTGGGAAAGTGTTTGAAATATGGTGCCGAGATTTTCAATATTAGTAGAATGGAGTATTTCACTAGATTATTGTATATATCAACTTAACTTTATATTTTTTGCTAGTTTCTCGATTGTTACTTTTATGATAGCGTTGTTAATATCTTTTGTGTCAAATTAGTAACAAAAAAAACTTAAAGGGGTAATGTTAGGAAATATCCTCGATATTTATAATAGTACTATAATCCTTGTTTATGACATAGGCGAAGGTTATTCTGAGTTCTGCAAGTAGGTTATTAGCGTTCATGTTAAATGGTAGTGACATTAGGTATATTTGATGGAACTAAAACTTTTATTAACATGTTGCATTTTCGCAACATGTACACAAATGTGTTAGTTAGGAGAAAAGTTTGGCATAAATGAAATCTAAAAGATTCTAAGACTTGAATTTATTCTATTACATAATTACGCCATATATCTAAAAAGGTGCGAGGAATTAGCCTTCGACCTTTTAATATATTAATATATTAGGCAACCTGTGAAGGTGGACCGTAGTTTCCCGCTACTCACAAGAGTGAGTTGCGTGCGCTGGGGACATGTTAAATGTCCAGCATTTTATAACTCTCAATTTTAGGATATTCACTCTACGCGCTCCTCTCTATTTTATTTTATTTTTCTTTAACTTTAGGTTTTGTTTATATTTATGTATTGAATCCCTCTAGTTTTAGAGCTTAAGGGATTACAAAACTTTCATTCATGTAGGCGTTTGACATTTTTCTAAGGTGTAGACTTATTTTATTGTTCTCTAAAAGTGGTTTTTTTTCCTCTCTTTAGAACATATTAATATTCTGATTCCCTTGGTAACGCTTTTCAAGATGACAATTAAATCCTTAGATTATCTAGTAACTTGTTTTTATAAGTTGTGGTATCATCCATCATGTGTATCTTTGAACAAACCTCATAAAAAAACACTTGATATCTGAAAACTCCTTTAGTTTGCCAGTATCTATATAATCTTTCTATTGTTTTAAGACATTATTATGTGAATTAAGTATGCAAAAGTTTGATAGTCGATCCGAATGAAAACGTATATTATCATTTAATATTTTTTCTTAATTTATTTGCTATGATTTCATTAAAGTTCTAACAACATAGAAAATAACTATTTTCTCTTTTATTTGATTTTACTTTGATTGCCAAGGCCTTCTTGTATAGGTTGTAGAAATAAATCAAAATTAACATTTTAATATCGCAAGATTAAAAACATCCTTGTAACCATCGCAGACAAAGAGAATATATTTTGTGGAATTAAAAATTTAGATAGATAAAATTTCAGAAAGATATCTCCACAGGTATAACTTGGAAACACAGGCATGTTTAACACACTTCTTGACATAGCCGTTGCTTTGAAAGAGATTTATTTATTAACTAAGGCTTTCTTTGTTTTGTGTTAATTATATATATATTAACTTGTTGGTCAAAGCCAGGGATCGGAAATCTTTTCGATATCGCGGACCCTATGGGTTTAAAATTATGTTGGTGGACCGTATAGTTTTTCAAAATTATCAAACAAAAATGTTCAACTTTATATTTCTTATATAGTTTATTTTAATGAATGCAATGGTTTATTTGTTTGCTTTGTGTATAACAGCATTATAAAAAGCAAACACACAAATAGGTTCGTAAAAATGGACCTTTATTAATTAAAGGCTCCCCGAACAAGCGTGATATGGGAGTCCCCCACATTGGCGCGTCACGATCCTGTTACAGGTTAATTAAGTTTGACGTTCCCACAAGAAAAACTGTCAGTTTATAGATCACATGTTATTATTATTATTATTATTATTATTATTATTATTATTATTATTATTATTATTATTATTATTATTATTAGCACCGCGTCTTACTACCCGTTCGGTTTATACGCACTTACGCTAATGTGTAATGGTAGGGTGATTGTGAGATGAAATGAATGACCTACAGTTTAACGTGGAATCCGAACCACGGTGGCGGCCTGGCATTCCACACATTCACAAGATGTCTTGTCAGAGGTGTAGGAAGGGTTTGGAAATCAGATAAATCTGTGCCGGGACCGAAGATTGAACCCCGGCCGCCAGCACAGAAGTCTGACACCCTACCCCTAGACCACCAGGTCACCTAGATCACATGTTACTCTCGTTTCAATTATAATCAATGCTATTTTAACATTATGTCTTTGCATGGCATTGTGACCGAGTCACAACATGGAAAGAAAAAGATTGCATGGACTCACCAACTCTGCCTCCATTTGGCTGTTCTACGAGGACACACACAAACACATCGTCTCGCCGCCCAGATTGTTTTCAACTGAGACGAGTAATTGTCAGCGAAGACACACCACCAGCCTGCCCTACCCCAAGAAAGAATAAATAAAAGACGATCTACATGCGCGGACCCGTGCGCGCCTAGTGACAGTGCTCTGAAGTTAACGGCTGGTCGAGCGTTGCGAGATTTGAAATCTCGCCCTAAACACCCGAGAATCTTCCCGAACAGTGTACTCCCCTTCCCCCTTTCTCCTACCTTGCTTCCCGCGCTTTGAGAGCACGTGACGCTACCTTGGTTGTATATAATGGCAGGACTCTAGTGCCACGACACACATTTCTCCACATTCTATAGGTGAGGCACTTGGTGTCAATTTTAGATTTAATTTACTTGTATCAAAATTCAGTTTTGAGTAACGATGAATTCTAAATTACGTTTTGGTTGATATTTATTTGAAATTTAACTTAATTTATTATATATTGGAACTGCGACTTTTTGTAGAGGTCATGACAGCGCAGTTTGAGTTTAGGGATATTATTATTGACGTATCTCATCCGCTTCACGGATTGTTTTGGGGCTATTTACTCCGCCATGTTTGATGGGCGGGATGTTTAGTTATATCGTACCTTTATAGTATTTGGGTAAAATCATATTGAACGATCAATGTTACTGTCATTATTGGGAAGTTGAAATTCCATTGATCCAAAACTTTGTTGGTTAAACCTGGGGTCACGAACCCACGCTCTTATTGTATTAGTATTGTTAATTGCAAGGTTATTCAATTTTAATGATGCATCTATATAATGGATCTTGGTTTCATTTTTTGAGCTTTGAAATAGCTGTTATGGTAACCTTTTTTGGGGACACTCTCTTTTTCATAAGTTATTGGGGAGTCGCTGATGGCGAATAGTCTATGTCTAATATTTATTGTTAGTATGCGGGTTATTGTTCCTATATTCATTCTTTATCATTATACTTGACGAATTTGTATGGAGGTCAATTTAAATGTTTGTTTATGCTGTGGGTACCTACGGCGGCCATCTTATTGCTTGGGGTCGTACCCCATATCTTTGTTTGTATATGAGTTATAATGGCCTGATTTTGCCTACGCCTAGCTCCGGGCTTGTCCCACTCTTTTCTCATCGAGTATTGTTATTGTTATTATTGAAAATAAATAAACTCTCTTGTAACCAACCTGACTTTTATTTGGTATATAAATAAAAGGGGGGGTTACAGCATAATTTTTCAGTTTTTTATCAGTTGCAGCAGGAATAATAATCAAACATGCAGAAGCGGATTTACACTATAGGCCCACCAGCCACGGACCTAAGAGCGGAAGAAATTATTTTGATTATAATATTTTGTTTTTAATAACTAGGTTTAAAATGATTTATTAATATTATTGAAACAGTTCAAGCTAAATTTATAACTACAATATTTCTTAATAAATAACTGTACTTTTTAATCACTTTGTAGCTGACGCCAGTATCCCCTTCTTCATAATGTTAACTCAATCTACTGTAGGGCATGTACAATTGTACATACCTGATTATCTTTCGTAGTAATCTTTCCTTGAATACATATTTATACCCCCACTCCCCCTCTCCTCTTTCCTCCGAAACTTTAAAGCCCTTGGCAAAAAATATGGGAGCGAGGTGGGAGGGGGAATATTATAATAGTGCCTAGGGGCACAAATATTTTAAATCCGACACTACAAACATGTTAATAGTACATTAGCCTGGACCGCCCACTTTGCCTACATCTCTCATCGTCAGCTGCAGCGACCAGAAGAAAAACCTCCTCCAGTTAAGTGAAATAAACTATTGAGAACATTGTCCTTGGATTTGTTTTGATAGTTCGGCCATATCAGCGTTGATATCTAACAGTTAATATTTTAATTATTTTTCTTGTGAAAGTTTTCAAATTCGGGAATGTACTTTAAAATAGTCTTGAATAAAATAAAATCATGTCGAGTAAAACTATTTCTAAGAATATTGTTGGAGGAAACCTACGAGAACCCAAAAAACCACAAGATTTAGCCCGATTAGTAAAATGGTATCTTCCAAATGAAGTGATACAGAATCCCAGACAGATGCCATTGCAAAAACTACTTTTTAGGGTCCATGGTGTCATGGCACCATAACATCTATCAAAATCTCAAATCTGACTATTTTTTTATCACAATACATCCTCTCTGCTAGGTTTTGGGAAAAAGTTAAGACCCGATAGGTTTTAATTATTCAGAGCAACGCACATTATTGCAAAACATTGCGATGTGTCTGTATGTTTTAGTGCTGTTGCACCACAGCTGGCAGTTTTATATCCAGCTTTCATAGTGTTCACGTCATAGTTAATTTTATTTTATAATTATATCAACATCATCAAATAGTAATATGGAGAGCATATTATATTTTAGTTTCTTAATATTCTGGAACTTTGAGAAGTAAATAATGAAAAGTGAAGTGTATAAAAATCCATTACACGATATGTCCCTACTACAGCATAAAAAAGGGAAGTTTATTAGGTGTTTGTATACCATATTATTTAGTCTCTTTACTCTCCTTAAATACTCCATCTATGTAAATAAAACACACGCGAGAACATTTTTATTTTAATCTATGTTTAAAGATGATTTAATCCCTTGTAATTCCAAATCTGTACCTTAACACTAGTAGCCTCCTATTTCATAATAAAAAGTCTTTAAAAACCATACAAATTTTCCTTTTCAAGAGCTCCGTCTATGTTTTAATAAAACATTTCAGAGAATCTATTTTAGTCGCATATAGTGATGATTTTTATCCTTTACAATCCCAATCTGGACCTTAACACTCGCAGTCTATTTAGTAAAAAATAAATATCGTTTTAACGGGTGATTATAAAACATATATATTCCCATATTCAAAAACTTCATATATATAAAAAAAAAAATTTTATAGATGTATATTGATGTTTAATTCATTACTATTCCAAATCTGGAACTTAATACTTGTAGCCAACTATTTCATTAAAAGGACTTTTGTCATAGGTGTTTATAAACCATAATCAGTTCAATCGACATGTAATGAGGATAAAATCATTTATAATTCCAAATCTGGGCCTTAATACCCATAGCCACTTATCAAAAAGTTGGTTTTCATAGGAGTTTATAAACAACAAATATTTCCAGTATCACACCCGGGGGGCAGGAGGGAGTGAATAGGGCAGTTTCCCCTCTAGGACCCAAATAATTAAAATATCTTTAAATACATCAAGTTGAACTATAAGCTCGAGCACTGACTATGTTTAAAGTGAATTTAATCTATATTTTTAGTCTACTAGGCAAATAGTTTCAATAATTATTTAGGTGAAGACTGATCCAAATAGTTTCTAGGTTCATCTTTTTTTTAACTTTTTACTGGAGAAGGTCATGACTCCCCTTTGGGTTGGAGGGCAATCCTCTTTTTTTAAAAACCTTTATTTGCTAACCACACCCTCCAACACTACCCTCCTCTCCATCGAAATTTAATTCTGGCCCAAAACTTGATTGTTTACTCCCCCTCCCTTTTTTCAAGTAAATGTCTGCGTGTGACAGTGCATATTTCCTTCTTAAAAAGCTGCGTCTATGTTTAAAATATAATTAAAACCTTCAAAATGTAATTATTTTATGATTTTAAATCAATAATTAATCCTTTATGATTCTAAATATAACATTAGTACCAACAGATCATTTACATAGTTGTTTGGGTAACATACATATCTTCTTCTTTGAAAGCTAATTTTATATTTAAAACAATTTAATAAATTAATATTTTAAAGTTTACGTTCGATTGATGTCTTATAGAAAATAAAACCACTTGGCGATATTTATTTTTCATAGGTTTGTTTCAGTTTATGTTCAAATAGAACTTCTCCTACGTGATATTAAGCACTTATGAAAAATTGGTTTAGTTGCAAATTTAGAGGTGAGTAATCCCAACTGTGTAGTTTCAATTAAGACATTATAGGTACCATGTAGTATGAGTGTAAGGGGGGGAGAGGGTTTAGGGGATTCAACCTACTCCCCTCACCAACATTTCCAGAAATTTTTAATAAGAAGGGTAAATGGCCTTATTAAATTTCAAATAAGTAATAGAGACATTCACTTTTCAAAACTTTTCAGGGAAGGACCACTTCAAACAAATTATAAAGTAATTAAATCTTTAAAAAAATAATCCAGGCCTTGTAAAGGCATTAGATTTATTTTTTAAATACCCATAAGGGGCCACTATAAATAGCTTCTATATAAATGTAATATTTAAAAAAAATCCTAGTGAGAACCATTCCAAATAGTTTTTCAAAAATGTGCTAGGTCAAGACCACTTTGTATATGTTCTTAAGGTATCTATTAGAAAAAAACAAGCAAGAACTGTTCCAAATAACTTCTAAGGGAAACCAATTCTTGAAAATTTTTGTTGGAAGAGTATTTCAGATATATTCTAGTGGCATTTAATTTTTGAAAAGGAAAAAAAAAAAAAAAAATGAGTCAGGCGAGGAAAACGCTAAATATCTTCTAGGGGTAAATATATTCTAGAAGTATCCAATTTTCTATCGTTAACTGGAGGCAAGGAGGAGAGAAAGTCTCTAAGAACATTTTTGTTATTTACACCCCTGCCTCACTTCCCCTTCACAAAAATAAAGTGCAACCACTACTGTTTTAAGGGTGAACTCTCACCAAATATCTAAAATACTTGTACTACTAACCTCCTTAAATCTGATGATAGTTATTATTTAATAGATTTGTAAATTTTTCTCCTATTAAAATAAAGGTTGTTTGTTACAACAAAAGTTATTTTGTTTCTGTAAATCCAACCATTAAAAAGATATAAAATTCAAGCGTACCGGGTATGTGGGTACAGTCTGTTAGCAGAACCATCAAAATCCCTAACTAAGCACCACAACACCCAGTCACCATAGTTACAAATATGAAGAATAACCACAAGGGGTTTTATTTGGATATCCGCTACAAGCCCAATTATTCCCTGTCTCACCTGAGAAGTATCTACTATGCCCATGGGAAGATTCAGTAAATAAAATTATGTATAAACAAGAACGAAGTGCAGGTAACAAACATTGCCCAACGGCTAATTTATTGAAGTGGTAATTTACATGAAACCATATATTAAACATACTCTCATAAACATAGGAGACTCATCAATTCTACTATTCAACTAACATAACAATGTCTAAGACCAGGCTAAACGAGGAATTGTAAACGACCAGCATCCCCGTCTATACATTATTACAATGTCAACAATAGGTAATTTTAACCTCACGCTAGCTATCGCAAAAGATTACAATGTTAGATATATTTCCTAAAATCCAGTTTACAACGGTTAGCTCGCTAACGCCTGAAACCATTAACATATTCTTAGGTTCTTATTTTTTTGGTAGATTTATTTATACACCTCATTAAAACACATGTAAAGAAACATAGGGATATAAGATAATTGAAATTTATCTCTTGCCGTTTATAAACAAACTAATACGCAAGAACCTCCTACTAGACTGATAGCATAAAAAAGGAGCATTAATTTATTATGAGAGATAACCTTAAATACCAACCAATATTTACTAAATCCCGCAAGATTGTAATAACAACAACCAGGAATTACAGCCATCTGACTGATCGCTAACAGTATTTTTCATATAAACAATCAAACTAATAATGGCATCTAACAAATAGTTTCCCTGGCCT
This sequence comes from Timema cristinae, assembly GCA_039000515.1. NCBI lineage: Eukaryota > Metazoa > Arthropoda > Insecta > Phasmatodea > Timematidae > Timema > Timema cristinae. Next base: position 21,446 of record JBCFYV010000905.1, on the reverse strand, counting down.
TTGCACCAAGAATACAACCCTAACCTGAATATTACAATAAGTTGGCACATCTGCACCAAGATTACAACCCTAACCTGAATATTATAATAATATGGCATATCTGCACCAAGATTACAACCCTAACCTGAATAATATAATAATTTGGCATATCTGCACCGAGATTACAACCCTAACCTGAATATTATAATAATTTGGCATATCTGCACCAAGATTACAACCCTAACCTGAATATTACAATAATATGGCATATCTGCACCAAGATTACAACCCTAACCTGAATATTATAATAATATGGCATATCTGTACCAAGATTACAACCCTATCCTGAATATTATAATAACGTGGTCTAAGATTAATTTCCTGCCGTCCTAGGCAGACTTACGTTCTATTAGTCCTAGGGCCCTACATATCGCCCATGTGAGCCTAACGTCTATCAGGCACCAAAGAGTGACTTCCTTAGCAAAACATAAGCTTATATCTGATCTTACTCAGTGGAGGAAACAAGGGAAGGAGAGAATTACATCATAATGCGGTCACTATATTCCAATCATGAAGTCTATATCTGCCCAAGCGCGTGTGCATAGCGCTGGTTGGACGGACACACAGTCAAGGGGGGCGGGAGTCACTTCGGGCCGCGCGAGACAGAGAGCCTTTCTTCTAACAGTCTTTTCGCGCATGAGCGCTTTTGATAGATGTATCAGTTCACAAAAGCACTAGAGCGCGTTAACTGTCACTTTCTCACACAGAGTTCGATGTTTGTTGATGTGTTGTTGATGTGGCGTGATCATTGTCGTTGTACGAGAATCCAGCCGGTCCGTTGAATAGGGTGAGTAAGATATGTATTTTGTGCCGGGTTAGTCTCTCCACGGTACAAATCATTGAACTTCAACGTTTTAAAATAATTTTTATTATTTTTTTCCATAATTACGACCAAAATAACTTTTCAAAAATTTTATGTCTCTGTTTTAAAAAAGATTATCTCTTTGGCTATTTCCTGAATAATTTAGATTTAAAAAAAATATTAGAATATGTATTTTAATTAATAATTTGAACAAGGGTCGTATTTTAAAAAAACTATATTTATTAATTAAAAATAAACTTAAGAAAATATGTAAACAATTATTATTTCACCCCCTGCATAATTGAATACCTTTTCACTTGAACAGTTTTCTGAACCAGCACATCAAGTGTTGTATTTTTTTAAAGAAAATATATTGTTTTTAAATATGAGTCTACCAACCGGTTGCTGTGTCAGTCTCGTGAAGCCATTTCTTCCACCGCTCAACGACCCGCTAGCTCCCCTCACAGTTCCATGAGGGTGTGTTGCAACTGACGTCCCAAACTGGTTTTCAAATAGACATTCTTCAGTGAGAATAGTTTTAATGTTTTTGTTTGTTTTTTTACTATAAAAATGCAATACATTTTAAGTAATATTATTTTATTTATTTAGTCCATGTGTAAATTTTTTTTTGTGTTGATATATTTGTTATAGTTTCAAACAAATTTATCAAGTTTCACTAAGTAAATTAGTTTGAGACTTCTCTGCTATGGGTTCGGGGTTCAATCCTTCACCTCTGACAATCCGTGTATTAATTACAACTTGTGAATGTGGGGAATGCCAGGCCTCCACCGTGTTTCAGATTCCACGTTAAACTGTAGGTCCTCTATTTGATTTCACAATCACCCTACCATTGCACCTTAGCGTAAGTAGGTATAACCGAACGGGTGCTAGTAGTAATAATAATAATAATAATAATAATAATAATAATAATAATAATAATAATAATAATAATAATAATATAATTAAAACCCTGCCCATGGGGAACAAAAAACCACCACCCTATAAAGAACAAAACTCCAAACAAATAAATGAAATAGCTATTCCTCGGTAAGTGTTAGAATTTAAATTGTATCTATATCATTATTATTATTTTTTTTATTATTATTATTATTATTATTATTATTATTATTATTATTATTATTATTATTATTATTATTATTATTATTATTATTATTATTAGCACCGCGTCTTACTACCCGTTCGGGTTATACGCACTTACGCTAATGTGTAATGGTAGGTTGATTGTGAGATGAAATGAAGGACCTACAGTTTAACGTGGAATCCGAACCACGGTGGCGACCTGGCATTCCATGTATCTATATCGAATATGAAACAGGTATTTAGTTTAGCTAACAATTTATACATCTTCACTCCTAATAGTTTAATAATAGTAATAATAAACACATATTTTCTCATTTATAACTTTTCATTAAAAATATTAATAGTTTATTTAATGCAACGTAGAAACTAAAACTATTAAGTTCGTAAGAAAATGTTTTCATAAATCACAACACTAATAAATATTTTAAAGAGATATTTTATCGAACAATTATTCAATATATCTGAATCGTTGGGTGCGCGAGGTAAGTTTCAGGATCATATTTGGTTTGCTCGTAGCTGGAAGTTCTGGGTTCAAATCTCAGCCACGTGGACCGAGAGCTGTTCTTCCCTAAGTGTTTATCCACATTTCCTTCACGCAAATGCGAATACGCTTACTTCAATATATATTTTCTTTATCTCTATTCCGTTATTATAATTAAAATGTGTATAACAGATGGATAGTAGCAGGGCCGGATTAATGATAATAATTTGTTTGGTATTAAACGTATTAATTTGATTATTTGAATTTTTATTGCGTGGGTAAGGAACGGGTCCAACTACTAGTTTTATTTATTTGTTGTATTTAACGTGCGCTTTCAGAACCAAATGATTATATAAGCACACGAGAATTTTTGTGAGTGAGAACAAAAGGACCTAACAATTTTGCCGGGAAAGGTATTTTCACAAACCTTACAGGGTTATCTTACATACCACAATCAACATGGGACCAATGGCTTTACTTTCCCTCCAAAAGAAGTTATGCTATGAATTGTTATCACTTGAAAGAAATCCTTTGACCCCGGTGAGGTTTTAACCCACGAACACTGGGCCTTGAGGCGAGCACTTTACTCCAAAACCAGTGAAGTCGACCAAACTGCTAGCATTATTATATGAATGAATGCTAAAGTATGAAGATAGCGCAACAAACACAAAACCAAATATTGTTCGAGAATAGGAATACAAATCTCAACTAAAATTATTCATGGCTGCACTAGTGAATACGTAAACTAAATGCAAGTCTCATTTAGTCTAGCCTACTGGCAATGGGGAGATCGGGGTTCAATTCGCAGCCGGTCATTCTCGAAATATTTTTTCTAAATGTTATTATTTTATTTCTATATGCAAGTACAGGTACATTTCACCTATATTCTACCTTCATCCCCCCTACCCTATTAACGGGAGTAAATTTGTATAGTCCGAACGGTTAGTAAGGCAATGAGCTAAAAACTAAAGTCGAAAAACGTCGAGCAGGACCTTATCTAGGGTGCTGTGCTCATTATAGGAGCCGGGGAAAACCTTACTAAAATGCCAAATAGCTATTTGTGCTAACTTTTATGAATTTTTGTAATCTGCATATTGTTTTTCTCATTAAAAAAAATTTACACGAATCAACAAATTGAGGAGCTTTGAGCGTAAAATCACCACTCCTCTTTTGATTAGAAAAGATGTCAAATATATAATGTCAATAGATATATTGTATTTGTTTATTTCTAAGAGAATTTTAAATATTTTATTGGTATAAACTCATTAGGTAAATAAAAATATTTATGGTTATTTAAAAAAAGTAAACTAAAGATTAGGGCCAATGTTAAAAGGTGTTAAATTAGTGAAGAACATTTTTTTAAATAACGGCTGTTACCATAAGCTACGGAATTTTTTAAAATAGATTAGTATTATTATTATTATTATTATTATCACCGCGTCTTACTACCCGTTCGGGTTATACGCACTTACGCTAATGTGTAATGGTAGGGTGATTGTGAGATGAAATGGAGGACCTACAGTTTAGCGTGAAATCCGAGCCACGGTGGCGGCCTGGCATTCCACACATTCACAAGATGTCTTGTCAGAGGTGAAGGAAGGGTTTGGAAATCAGATAAATATGTGCCGGGACCGAGGATTGAACCCCGGCCGCCAGCACAGATGTCTGACACCTTACCCCTAGACCACCAGGTCACCAAAATAGTATATGGACTTAGTGTTAACATTTATGACTAACTCCCTTTTTAATTTATTGTTTTACAAACTTGTGTGCATTTTATATATTTGAAAGATCAATTTTGTGTTGACAACTACAAATATGTTTTATGTTACATACTGTTTTTGGTTTGACAAATGCTGTGCATTTTTATTAATTTATTAAAAAATATATTATTTAATCAATATTTTTTTTGTCACTACATGAACGTCATTGTTCAACGCTCGATTTATTTATATGACCAAAACATAATAACTGTTCAGATAGCTAGACATTCTTTTGTGACTAAATATTATATTGTGTCTACTGGGGAGGGGGCTAGAGAAGAGACTTATTTCAAATAATGGTTTAGGGTGGAATCATCACACTTTTATAATATACTAGCAGGCTGATTCATTCTTTGTACTATATCAAACTATTCAAATTAGGACGTTCAACATCCGGCTGCTAGCATTTATATAATTACTCCTCGCACAATACCAAGCTAACTATGGCAATCATAATTTAAATTTTACGCTCAGCGTTCACTCATAAATTTTAAATTTTAACTCTTCTTATTTTCTGGAGTAGTCCTTCTACCTTTTCCCCAAATCTCAATTTGATACCAAAGTTAAAACGTCTTTCTTATTTTGACTCCCTCCTCCAAATCCTGGAGCCCAATTTTTTAATTCCTCATTTTTTAATTTTCCTTGTTAAATGAGGTGGTCCTTCTAAAGATCTTCAAAATTTCAATTTTTCATTCTATCTCGAAGGGGCTTAGATTTTTCTGAACACACACCTAAACTCACTTTTGTTTTTATTAAATTACTAGCATGAAGAACAGCTTTGCCCGGGAGAATAGTTTAGGGTAACTAAAAAGATTAAAAAGGGTAAAAATTACTCAAATTAATTTTTAAGGGTTATGTAATAAGTTAAAATAAGGTTTAAGTATATAAAAGGGGTGCTAAGGGAAAAGTGATGGACAGACAGATGGCATTGCGGAAATCATGTTTTTGGTTTCAGGGGTCATGAAACGTTGACATTTATCAAAAATTAAAGTTAGATTTTTTTGACAATCTCAATACTATTAGATATAGATCGTTCCTTGTATTTATTTTTTGTTATTTTTAAACAGTAAATAAGGTAGTTTTAATTCAATATTTATCTGGCTTTGGTCTTGCATAAAATATATAGAATCTAGTATGAATTTGCTTTTTTTCATTAGGAAACTCGGGGGTTATTTTAATGTGTAGAGCATTTATCTCTTTTGAAATATGAATCGTAAACCTGGTTTTAATAGGTATCTCATGCACTCGACACATCTTTAATGCTTTTTATTTTAACAATCACATAATTAATGTATTTATTAAACTAGTATTGAGTCTTGGGGAGACCAATTCCCAGTTTTCCCTCTATTGGGTGTGCCACTGACCTATATATACATATATTGGGTAATATATATATATATATATATATATAGAGAGAGAGAGAGAGAGAGAGAGAGGGGTAATATATATATATATGAGTATATAATATCCAAGGAAGAAAAAAGAGAGAAATTCTGCACTAGTCTTTTTTTCAATTTGAGGAAACACTCAAATTTTCTATGTTAATAGGCTGGCATTTATAAATTATCAGAACTACATTATATCTATTAAAATAACTGATTTTTTTTTTGCTTTGAAACATTTTTGACAGTATTTTATTTTGTGATAAATTAATGGAAAACTATCACTTTATAAACATTTTCACGTAAATTAAAATGTATAGTACTACACAAACTTACATACTTTCTCATTTAGTAACCAACCATGAGTTGGTTTACTTCAATTGTATATTACAATTAGGAAACCAATTTCATAATTTGTCGCCAGTAGCCCATAAGGGAATGTCTGTGCGGTGCACTGTACCATTTATTTATTTTTTCAAACCTCTAAACACTTTAAGCAAGATTGATCCTGCTAATTTTAAAGTATGGTGTTGCGAGTAAAGACATGCCTACTTTGATGAGTTTTGTTTAAATCTTTATATTAACTGTATAAAGCCGAAAATGACCGAACTCGATTGAGTATATACATTAATTTGGACACCCTTCGCTTATAAATTGTGGGCAGGAGGAAGATCACAAACCAAACATGTTTGTGTCCTTGTATATTATGTGTGCGTGTGTGTTCAAATATCATACACACACACACAAGTACGATTCGAGAATTGTTATTTTTAATTGTTTAACTTTTTAGAAATTCAAACCATTCTATTCTCAATGAATAGTTCTTAGCTCAGGCATGAAAAACTCCGGGCTATTTAAAAAAGAAGTGGGCTATATTAGGTTTTATTAGGTTTGTTGTGGTGTGATTAAAGATCTTATGTATGTTATCTGATTAAACCAATCATTCTAACGTATTAATTAGTGCCTAGACTCTTACTTAAAAAAAATAACGTCCACGCCTAGCAATAATATTATATTTTATAAATCAATTTTTTTTAAGGAATTAAAACAATATACATTAGTTAACAAAATTAAAAATAAGACTTTCATGCAATTATGTTAGTAAAATTTGGTTCTTACAAAAGAATGTTTTAAATTTAAATTGTATGTTTATTTATTAAAATATTCAATAAGATTTGTTTGATCTAGTCCTATGTTAGTATGTTTAATTCCATTTCCAATCTATCTATATTTTTATTTAAAGTAATTAATCATATTTTAAATATTAAAAGGAAACTAGACTAACTACTTTAAAAAAATATATACAATTGCTTTGTATTCAAAATATAATATTTTGTTTGTTTTTTAAGTGGGTATTTTTACTAAAAACGTATGTGGGTTTTTTTGGGGCTGGATAGAATTGTAACAACCCTGTCTTAGCTAACTCTACTTGCTTTAATTATATGCAATTGTAACAAAGAGCTATTGCATCCATATTATTTACCTTTACATTTTCATCTTTATTGTTAACTTATATTGTTGACGTGACTCTATATGAAATTTATTTAATTTTATTATGACACTTTTTCAATTACATTTTTACATACCATTGTTTGATACTTGTAAACAATAGGAAACCCCAAAAACAGCATTACTCAATCATTTAAAGAAATCTTATATTGTTATATTTCATTTCAACATTAGTTAATCACTAACTTCCAATACTTAATTAAAATAATTTTAAAGATTATACACTTTACAAAGATTTTTGTTTATTAATAAATAAAGAAGTGTTTAGTTTGTCATTGGTTTTATTTATAGTTCTTTCCCTAACGCTAAATGACTGGACTTTGTAAATACAATGGGAATTAAACACACATAGAAATGTATTAACTTTTCACAATTGTTTTGTCAAATACAGTATTGTAAAATTTTACTTAATATAATTTATATTTTTATTGTCTTTTGGTTGAGTGTACTATAATTTTGATCGTAAGAAGAGTAAATGACTGTCACAAACGTTAGTAAAACTACATTGATTTATTCATATCTCAAGTAATGTAATTTACATCTTTAACTTTCGATATATATTATAAATATGCCTACCTTTAAAATAATAATTAAGTAAAATGCCATCAATTTTGACCACCATTTTTTTTTATGTATTTATTTGTATTTTCTAAATCTGTTCTTCCTACAAGAATTAGAGTATACATGGCCAAACGCATTGGGGGTGGTTTTTACATTTATAGTTATCACATTTCTTTTTTATACATCCTCGTTAGAAGAATGTTGGTGCATTTCCAATAAACAATTCTTCTTAATTTTAAATTATTATAACTAAAATCTTTGTGTATAATGTTAATGTAAAAATAAATTGTTTTTATCCAAAGTAGTTTTAATTTGGTCTATTATGAATTATTATTAAAACAATTTAAAAGATTTACCCACATTTTAATTTATTGGACCTTTTATTTTAACTATTAACTTTCAATTAGAATTATTTATTGTATTAATTAATGCATAATATTAAGGTTTTAGGCCTACACCTTAATTAGAAATACAAATCTAATATACTATTATTGATAAATAATAATATACTATATTATACATGTGTACACACTGAAATAATGTTGAATGAAAACTACTACAGCTATGTATAATTTTTAGATAGAACCCAAATCCGGCCTTCCAAATATTAGCCGAGAAAAAAAGAAGAAACCGACCCTCTACATTCTTTGTCTCGGAATCTATTTTTGGAAAGAATTTATACCTGCCAGTCAGTCAACCCTACAGGCGACGAGATGTCTAGCTGTACACAAGAGAGTTAACAGAGGAGGAAATGGAATTAAAGTTCTCTACAAGCACGAAGCGTAGCGGATTTGAAACAAAATAGAAGGTATGGGAGTTCCCTCTTAAGTAACACTGTTCTTATTTATTAGGGTTAAATAATAAGTCTTAACATCATATCATAAAACTAAGATTTTGGGGCCCCCTGCCACCAAATTTAAATTCGCCACACGCCCATGCAATATACTAAGGAATTTCATCCATGGATTTCAGAAAATAAATAACTAAAATATTTAATTATAAATGCAAATTGCCGTGAAAACAAATTATATCAACAAATTTTAAATGTTAATAATAAATAAAGAAGGGGCTATTAAAAATAGGGTAGTATCTGCTGCTACGAGACGTGGCAGCGGCCACTCAAGTATAGTAAATGGCCGGCTACTATCACGGTTTATTTTAACTAGCAAATAGTAGTGGTAGTTTGAAAATCCAACAAACTTTCGAATAAAGTACGTATTTTGAACTATAATGGCTTAAACATAAATAAAATTTACTATAATAAAAGTAAAAAGGACAAAGACTTTAATCTCAAATTACATACCTATCTTGTTTTGAGGCCTAACCGTTGATTACAAAAAATAGAAACAGAGGAATCCATATGGAATCCATACTAAACATTCCACCAATTTTATTCAATTTTGCACAGCTTTGTAGAACATATATCTATTTTTCTGTTATTAACAAATACAATATGAATATTTCTGTTTATTAAGAGTAAGTTAAGTATAATTATCCCCGTTCCTTATCCATTCAATTATAATTTCGGATCCTTTCTAGGTCTACCAAATAAAAGTTTTGTTTTGCAACCAAATATGTCGTTTTGCTTCATAATAACGTTTTAATAAAAATACACGACACTATTAAATTTGCTGGGGCCAAGCTAGCTAGACATGGCCCTCCCTCCTTTAGTTAAATTATATGGTTTTTTTTTTTATTAATGACTAGCAGATGTAACTGGCCTTGCCTAGGGTAGCCACGCAATCCATTGCGTGGTTACTCCTGGCAACACCTTTCTTTGCTTCAAGCAGACAGAAAAATAACTCTTCATTTTATATTCTTCCGGCCCAGTCTTTAGTTAAGTTAAAAATATCAAATCCAAATTTTAAAATTCCGGCTTTAACGTGCACATTTTCGTGCACAGGAGAGCTACTTATTTTAAATTTCACATCTCTGTGTGTCGTACATATTGCGCAATACTCATGACAGACGGACAGACAGGCAAACAAATTTTTCATTTAATTAATATAGACAGATAAATATGGTGTATGCCTCTTAGCTTTTAAAGAGAAAAAAAAGTGGATAGAGATAAAACCAAACGTTTTTTTTTAAATTACCAAATAAATGTATTGTTTTGTACCTTTGTTTCACCCTACTAGTAGGCACCAAAATATTGTGTTTCACACTTTAACCCCAAAAACAGTACGCCCATTTTTTGCGGTGAAATAGAGGGGAAAGGCCTACGCTTTTTTCGCCCGTAAACCATAGTTCATATGACATATTTTCCCTTTTAAGGAATAAAGGTGAAAAACGCCATAATTAGCTGCAACTTGGTGTAAAACTAATAGGTTATAAAATTGGTCATAGTAAAAACTAAAATTATTATTAAGAGGGAGTTAGGATACGTTTGCCTTTGATCCTCTCATTTTCCTCATTCTATTTATTTGTTACAGTTCAAAACAAAACATTAAAAATAATTATACATTTCTACTTTTAAAGTCCACACGTATCTCTTGCATTATCAAAGTGTGTTAACTTTTTCTCATATTAATAATATAATTAAAAACACCACACTTTGTTGCTAGATTATACAAATTATGACATTTTTATTGACATTAGGAAAAATAAATAATACCATGCTTAATTTTGAGTCAATTTTTTTTATTATTTAACATTAAAACATGTATCACACTATTAAGGTCCAAAATGAGTTAAAAAGTTACATAACGGTGGAAACCATACATTCATACTGTCATAAAAAACAAAATTGAATATTGAGTAGGTTGGGCCCTAACTTGTTTACTATTAAATATTTTTTCATGCAATACGCCATGTTTTGGTGCAAATCAAGACGTTTAAATGGGCATTAAATAAAACCAATATTTTAATTGCAGGGGTGAGGGGCTCCTTTCAAATAAAAATGAGAGTACCGTCTCTGGGTTTGGGGTGCAAAATGCAATACTTGGGTGCAAAATAGTGGAATATCTACATTTAAAATTGAGGAGGTGGGGGTCAAAATTAAATGATGTTTAATTTCCCTGGCACTCCTCTAAAGTGCTGCCTTGGCCTAACATCTGACGGCGGAACTGTTGAGTGTTGAGGATCCTACCAATCTTCGGGTTGAGTACCATATATTCCGTTCACGATAGGTTTTTACCTGGATGACAGTTAGAAAATCATATGTTTAGGTTTTGGGTTGCCAACACTTGTAAAAGATCACTGTTTTGTTATAAATGTAAATATCTTTAATTACCTGTTATATATTACATTTAAGATAACGTAACCTCAAGTTTTCTCATACTATTTCATTTTTTTAAATAATTTATTTTTATCCAACTCGAAACAATATTTTAAACATAATTATAAAACTTATTTTTCGTTTTGGAACGTTTCTGATTTTGTGTAATATAGTGCACACATCAATACCTTTTAATACAGGCAACGTATTTACTTGGAAAAGAGAAAAATTTTGTCATTTTTTTTACATACCATAAATTATTTTATGATTATTTTATCGTATTTTGAAATATTCAACTGACTAAAATATTTTCATCAACTGCGTGTCTGCATCATTGTAAAAACCTTGCTCACCGTTATGTTCAATCATATGGTTTAGATTCGTCAGCCGCCATTTTGAAGCTATGTTCGTTAGAAGTTTTTGTAAAAGTGGTGTTAATATATTTTTTAAGGAGAGTAAAACTATAAATAAACTTTGTGTCCGACCTCAAATAAATATATAAATAATATTGGCCTGAATTACTGTGGTTAACTATCACATTAATATATTACCATCTGTTTTCATTACAGTGATCCAAAGTGATAGATGTCAGCTGTTGACGTAGTGATATATTAGGGATTACTTCTAGTAACATTTCGAGCTGTCATCCAGGTAAACTTAGCTCGTGAATGACTTATACATACATACTGATAAAACCAGCTCACACCAAAGAGCCAGCGGCTATTAATAGAAACACAAGTAACATGTATAAAACTAGTCGCTCTTTGAGAATGTTTAAAATATTCTTACATTACAGGAAGGCAGGGGTGGGGGTGGTTACCAAACCTTGTCTTATGGGCCTGAGACGGTATCAAAACAATAAACACATATTGAGTAAGCCCCCTTTAAGTTGAAAAAGGGAACTAGATATATCTATAACTGTATATATAAAAATAATTCCACGGTGTGAGGCCGCAAGCGAGCTATACTGACCATGCGGCAGCTGACGTTAGTGATGATAGTGCTAACATCTACGGACAGAAGGTGTCATGTGGTCAGCACAACTAACCCTCCGGTACATTAATCTCAGTTTTCTAGACTGCCGCTGCTATTTATTCATTCAAGTAGCCCCTCATTTTTCCTCACAAGGCTGAGTTTGACACTGTTCCCGACGCACTGCTCACAGAGAAACTCTAGAAGCACCGGGATACAAACCCGGGGCCTCTGGATCTGTAGTCAGAAACTCTAGAAGCACCGGGATACAAACCCGGGGCCTCTGGATCTGTAGTCAGAAACTCTAGAAGCACCGGGATACAAACCCGGGGCCTCTGGATCTGTAGTCAGAAACTCTAGAAGCACCAGGATACAAACCCGGGGCCTCTGGATCTGTAGTCAGAAACTCTAGAAGCACCGGGATACAAACCCGGGGCCTCTGGATCTGTAGTCAGAAACTCTAGAAGCACCGGGATACAAACCCGGGCCTCTGGATCTGTAGTCAGAAACTCTAGAAGCACCGGGATACAAACCCGGGGCCTCTGGATCTGTAGTCAGAAACTCTAGAAGCACCGGGATACAAACCCGGGGCCTCTGGATCTGTAGTCAGAAACTCTAGAAGCAGCGGGATACAAACCCGGGTCCTCTGGATCTGTAGTCAGAAACTCTGACTACTAAACCATAGAGATATGTGAAAAGAAACAAGGTGACGCTGACTAGAGAGTGGTGGGGAGGGGCGCTAGTGAGGTGATGGTAATTAATCAGGAAAACAAAATAAATAAATAAAAACTAGTCATGGAGGTGAGAGCGAGCCACTGGCGGCAGCGGTCGGAAAGTGAATAAACCATAAAGGCGGGAGGTAGAGAACGCGGGAAAAGGACATTGTTTTTGCCATTTTTATAACAAAACTTTATTTGGTGACCTAGTGGTCTAGGGGCAAGGTGTCGGACTTCTGTTCTGGGGGTCCGGGGTTCAATCCTCGGTCCCGGTACATATTTATCTGATTTCCAAACCCTTCCTTCACCTCTGACAAGAGGTGTATTAACCACAACTTGTGACTGTGTGGACTGCCAGGCCTCCACCGTGGTTCGGATCCCACGTTTAACTGTAGTTCCTCCATCTCATAATCACCCTACCATTATACATTAACGTAAGTGCGTACAACCCGAATGGATATTAAAAAGCGGTGCTAATAATAGCTATATTTTTACGAAATAAGTATTGCTCCGATAGAAATACAAAGTTTAATTTTCTCCACATTATAATATCAAAAGTTCTTGAATATCTGTCATGAGCATAGTGGCATTTGATAATAACGTATTTAAATTAAAGGAAAAAGTTATCATTAAATTCCAGGAGGCCCTTGACAGAAATTCAACAAATGTTGAGGTTACCACGTGAGTAAAATTAAACTCTTATCTTTCTAATGGAGAATTCCTTGGTTTCTTTTGAAATTTTTTTTTATATAAGAAATTCAAAAACATGGCCTTTAAATTGTGTTCTCTACACCTTAAATGACCTGTCCATCAAAAGGCGTGAGCTAAATTATTAAAATCCCATAACTGTAACTGTGCATATTTGTGATTCATGTGATATTTAATCATGTTTACGTGTTCAATTTAAATTTGAATGATGGAGGGAATTTTTGGGGCAAATTACTGTTACAAATAACAATCGAAATGTTTTAATATTAAAAATACATAGATTTTGTTTAAATCAACTTTAATTTTTTTTTTCCATACCTTAAGTTAGATGGTAGATGAGATATTGCTACCATCTGGCGGATTTATGATGAAATGAGACACAACGCTCGGATCAATCTAGCACGCCTGAAACCAACTTGTTGAACAAAATCACTCATGCGTCATACAATAGAGTGGTTACTATGGCAACCAAACAAGTTTCTGTGTGCTATTAAATTGATCCTCAACATTTCAAATATAACCTATTTTAGTGAATTGATACATGATTGTATTTTAATTAAAATATTATAATAACTTTAAAAACCAGCTAGATCTGAAGGTAAAAGGGCCGGTGAGCAAAACAATGAGTGAAAGTCCATATCGATAGCCTAGTTGATGTTTGGTTAAGATAGAGACCAATACTAGCATATCCATAGCCTAGTTGATGTTTGGTTAAGATAGAGACCAATACTAGCATATCGATAGCCTAGTTGATGTTTGGTTAAGAAAGAGACCAATACTAGCATATCGATAGCCTAGTTGATGTTTGTTTAAGATAGAGACTAATACTAGCATATCGATAGCCTAGTTGATGTTTGTTTAAGATAGAGACTAATACTAGCATATCGATAGCCTAGTTGATGTTTGGTTAAGATAGAGACCAATACTAGCATATCGATAGCATAGTTGATGTTTGTTTAAGATAGAGACTAATACTAGCATATCAGTTAGTTCTAGCTAACTCTATTAGTAGGCCTGAATTTAATTTTATAACAGGTTTATGTTCATGGGAGTCTCAATAAATGTCCCTCTAAACAATCAGCATTAGCTAGTGCGAGCATTTTTTATACAGGAAGGGGAGGTTACTATGTCTTCTTTTTAATGTATTTATACGTCAGGTCAAGTGATCTGCACATATAACTTGATAGAAATCATCAATAAAAGAAACTATAAAATAAAACTACTAGGCCTAATATAGTAAAAGTGTTACTAGGCCAAATATTTATCGTATTTTATCAACGTTTCTTCCCCGGAAGTGCTCCTGTGAACAACGCTGTGTAACTTTAAGGTAAATATGGCGATTGTTAAGGCTGCTAATATGAAAAGCTCAGCCATTACATCGCTATAGTAGTAAAGGGTGTGAGAATAATTAATACCATTACTAAAGCTGATGATACAAATTGGAAGTCATTTTGATACTAGTCCCGTAAGAGAGGTAATTTAACTTGTGAACATTAACCCCCAATATAACTAGTCCCCTGTCTTATATGTCTGGTGGTTCCCCTCTTGCAACGCAAGGCTTCCCGTTTCTATTTTGTTACGGACCTACAAACACCATTCATCTTTAGAGAATGGTTTGGACCAAACCAGGCTCTTAAATATTTGTAGATATACTCTAATCCCCATTCAGCACTAAGGACTGGAAATATGAACCCTACAGACACGTTCTCCACATATTGGTTCATATAAATATCACATTTGTTCAGTTTGTGATGAGAATAGTAGAGTGTCTAGAGTCTAGACTATAGAGCAGAGATGGAGAGACATTTCCGGCCAGTGTGCCACTAAAAGGACTAACTGAATTTTGAAACAGTCTAGTAGTGTGCACCATCTTATTTACGTCCATTAATTTGAGTATTTAAATATAAAAAAATGTTTAGTAATTATAATATGTAATTAATGAAAAATCAAAATATAACATTTTTTTTAATAATGCCTGTGTTACTGTCTAAGTTTTAAGACCGGTAAATCTAAGAATTTATTGGTCTATCCTAGAATTTACCAATATCTGTTGGTAAAATTCCGAAATATCTAAAACAACATTGAAATCTCGAGCGTTTACCGGTTCTCATCGGTAAATCCTAACATTGATCAACATGTATTGGTAAAAGTGATTATAAGTACTACTATCTCATCTAATTAAATGTGTTTTATTTATCAATGTTCCATATGTTTTACCTAAAGAATGGAAAGAAAGTATATAAATACCAATTTTCAAAATGGGTATAAAACAAAATGTAATAACTATATAGATATATCACTATTATCAACATTCTAAAAAATTGTATTTGTAATAATTTTAATGAGATCTACGTCATATGCAGAGTGTATAGTTGCGGATCAACCGTGTGGATTTCGATTAAATAAATCCACAACGGATTAGATTTGTACTATTTGGCAATTATTGAAAAATTTGGGAATAAAACACAAGGGTACATCAATTACTATACATAGATTTTTTAAAAGGCCTATCAATCATTTAAAAGAAACAAACTATATAAATACTTAGTTGAGTTTGGAATTTTATCCAGCTATTTGAGGTCCCGGATTCAGTGCCAGTGTTCAGATATCATTTTTCAATTTAAAGAAGATTATATTTAGTTGCGGCTATAACTAATTAATATAGTCGCTTGGTATTTAACATTACTGAAGTGTGTTTAACTGATACGCGTAGCAGTGTAAGAGTTGGATGTCACTTATCTGATAATTTTGAAATTCATAATAAATTGAAACAAGCTACTTTTTAATCTTTACCGTTACTTTTTTATCGGTAATAAAGTATGCTATTATTGTAATGCAAGAAAGTAAAGAAGGATTGACACGAAATATTACAATTAAGTTATTAGTATACGCATATGATTTAGTTTTGTTAGGCAATATTTAGGAAGGTGTCGCAAGAAATGCAGATATTTTATTAGAAGTTAATGAGGAAATAGGTTTAAAAGTGAATACTGAAGACACCAAGTATATGATCACATGACTAAAGAATACAGATTGGGGGCGGTAATTAGAGATTACTGCAAATAACCTATCATTTGACATGATTAATTGGTTTGAATATATATAGGAACCATTTTAACCAGCCATAACGAAATTAAATTATAAATTAGGAAAGTAATACAATCGGTCCTTGTATGCTATTACTTGGTCATTAAG
>JBCFYV010000904.1:0-62516 GCA_039000515.1 Timema cristinae | reverse complement strand
CACAAAAACTCTACTACCTCTACGTCAGTCATATTAAAGTGACGTAAAAAAATCCACACCTACGGGCGTCCAGAACCAAACGTCAGACGCAAGCCTGACCACACTTATATTATTTGAAACGTCACAGGCTGACGTCACACGGCTGACCAATAGTAATATTATTTGAAACGTCACAGGAACGGGATGACGTCACAATACTATCACATATATCCCTAGCATACCTACCGCCAGAACAACAGGCTGACGTCAGGGCTGACCTTACTCAATAAAACGTCACTATCTTAGTCTCATACGTCATATTTTGAATAATTACGATGGGCTCAAGCTGGGCTTTTACTACTAACGCACCTCAACCGCTGTTGGTAAAAATAATGAGACTTTTTTTCGTTGATAAGATTTTTGCCTTAATGTCGACTATAAGGGAGCGCAAGTATTTTTACAGTTTTTTATATAATTGAAATTTCTTGGCAAAGTAAATAAAAAATTTCTCCAGTAGCAACATAGAGTTTAGTTTTCTACACATACTATTATCAAGAGATCTTGAATATCTGTCAGGGGTGTCTTGGGAAATTTTGTCAAAACTTTTTCTCTTTATTTAAATGGTTTTGACAAAATTACAAGACACCCTGACAGATATTCAAGATCTGTTAATATTGGTATATGTAGAAAAACTAAACTCTATATTGCTACTGGAGAAATATTATATTTATTTTGATCAAGAAATTTAAATTTTATAAAACTGTAAAAAATACTGGCGCTCCCTTCTGCCACACCTTAAGATATTGCTTTAGGATTTGTGATATTTAGCAACAAAAAACCATTTAAATTCTTAAATTAAATTAAATTAAGTAAAAAATTGTTTCTACTTTAACGATGAGTTTTCTTAAATATCCCGTCTATGCTTATTTTATTTTTTTATCAAATAAACAGACTGTATTTAATCTGGACTGGGTCACTCCGCAATTAGTCCAAATTATCGACTTTCTGTTGTATTTAAATTATTGTTACAATGAAGCTTCTTATTAGCATCGTAGTTTAATGACTGTCAAATCGAAGCCAATAGACTATAAACTAAACTAAATCCCTTGCAAAACTTCCGTCGGAGGAATGTAAAGCTGTCGGTTTCATGTTTATTGTGGTATGTATAAGAACCATGAAGGTATGTATATGCCATCTTGGGAAAATTGGTAAAATATTTCGCTTTTACTCATAAATATATAATCAGTCGGTTCAGAAATTGAAAGTTAATTACATCAAATCAATAAAACTGTTAGAAACAGAACTCATATTGACATTGGTAAACATTGTTTTACGTTGCTTGGAGACGTTTGTAAACTACAGATACTGGAAAATCTTTTCTTCAGATAATTATCCATGAAGAAGATAGGAAATATCTCTGTTTTATGTGGTGGAATGAAGCGGAGCATATCTATAATATCTTCAGACATGCAAG
Organism: Timema cristinae; assembly: GCA_039000515.1. Taxonomy (NCBI): domain Eukaryota; kingdom Metazoa; phylum Arthropoda; class Insecta; order Phasmatodea; family Timematidae; genus Timema; species Timema cristinae. Next base: position 61,063 of record JBCFYV010000904.1, on the reverse strand, counting down.
AGTGTATTTGGCTTAATCTGTAGTCTCTTCCTCTTGGTGGCAGTTTTGGAGTATCATTTGAGTAAATATTTACTAGCCTTCCATTTCAATCCCCTGATCATTAAGAGATTTCTACAGAGCTTCTATGTAGACAACGTTGTCAGGAGCATTGACGGTGAATTTGAAGTAGATCAGTTTATCCAGAAATCTAGTGAAGTCTTATCTGAAGGCAGATTTAATTTGAGAGGACGGCAATTCACTCAAGATGAGGTAAAATCAACACTCTCTCTTCAGTCTTGTGGGATCGGAAAGATGATATGTTGCTTCTGAATGTGGACTGGTTGAATAGGTGTATTGTTGAGACGCTATAAAAAGGAAAATTTTCTCTATTGCGAAAAGAATTTTCTATTCTGTGACTCCAGTTTACATGCTTATATGGCAGTTGTTTTCATTAGATGTGAATCCAGAGATCATCACATAAGTGTGCAGTTATGTGATGGAAGATCTAGCGTATCCCCTCTCAAAAAATATTTATCCCTATATTAGAATTGTTAGAAGCTACAATTGGTCGAGGTTGCTAAAAGGTGTGCAAGAATCTACTTGTTTGAAGGTTCTTGATGTTTTTTAACTATCGGATTCTTCTACAGTGCTGGCTTGGATTTGTATGAATGATAATTGGTCTGTTTTTGTAATAAATCGGGTGAATGAGATCAGGAACTGGACCTATTCCAGTCGTTCAATGAACCCAACTGATTTACCATCACCTGGATGTTCTGTTTCTCAGCTGGTGGATTCCCAATGGTGGGAGGGCACTGCCTGGTTACACGAATAACCAAACTGTTGGCCTCTAGCAGAACCTGTTTATGAAGAAAAAGACATATCTGAAGAAATGAAGAAAACTCCAGTGAATTATCTTACTATAGTCGACAATCCTCGCTAAATCTTTTTGTGGAAGACGTTGTCCTCAGATTTAACACAAGATTATTCCTTAGAGAAGATTTGAAGATGTTAAGATCCCTTATGATTCTACCAGCGCAGTAGGTGTATTTGCGGTATTCGATGACACCCATTAATCCTGTTTTTTATGGCTCCTGAGATGACAGGATAGGTATGGGGGAAGGGTTGGAGCACAGAGGGTGTAGAGCATCTGGGGTGCTGAGGGTTCGGGATGGGGGTTGAAACACCTGGCTGCCTGTGAGGGGGGGAGGAGGACCCAACTTGGTTCTCTCTCTCTTCCGACGAGCCGGCGAGTTTTTTTTTTTCTCGGGTCTCGAAGTATCCAGCAAATGCGGGTTCAGGTTGTCTCACGATCTGATGGATCCCCTCTACCTTCACGCAAATGCGGGTTCATTCCCAAGGGCCTGGCGGATCCGCTCTACCTTCACACAAATGCGGGTTCACTTCCTCAAACCCTGATGGTCAAGGATATGACAAGTATTATTCTTAATATTCAGTACAAAATTCTCTCTCTCAAAGATTCTTTCATGCATAGTCTTAGTCTATCGACATACGCATACATATAGTCTTTTCAATCCCTCTCTCTCTCTCTCTCTCTCAAACCTTGACGGTCTGTAGGACAGCTACGGGTCTCGAAGTATCCACTCTACCTCCACGCAAATGCGGGTTCATTCTCACAGCCTGGTCTACTCTACCTCCACGCAAATGCGGGTTCACTTCCCGAGGGTTGTCTCGAGAGAGGTGAGTGTTCATCGGTGTGACGACAGCTACGGGTCTCGAAGTATCCACTCTACCTTCACGCAAATGCGGGTTCACTTCCTAAGGGTTATCTCTCGCACCAGACTCGGGATGGCTGAGAGGGGTCGGGGGAGACTATAAATATTATCCTGCAAATGCGGGATCACTTCCTCTAATTCCTACGTGGGAGGGCAGCTCCCCGATGGTCAAGATTGGGAATTAAGGATATGACAAGTATTATTCACCTCTAAATAAATATTATCCTGCAAATGCGGGTTCACTTCCTCTAATTAAACCTTCCCAATTCCTACGTGGGAGGACAGCTTATGGACCTCGAACCCTGATGGTCAAGATTGGGAATTAAGGATATGACATCTTAATATCTTTCTCTCTCTCAAACCCTGATGGTCAGGCTACAGTTCCATAGGTCCCTGGTTCAATCCTCGGCACTTTCACAGGAAACAACTTCAGCAAATGCGGGTTCATTCCCAGGCGGATCCACTCTCTCTCTCCGCAAATGCGGGTTCAGGTCGTCTCACGGTCTCGAAGTATCCAGCAAATGCGGGTTCATTCCCAGGCGGATCCACTCTCTCTCTCTCCGCAAATGCGGGTTCAGGTCGTCTCACGGTCTCGAAGTATCCAGCAAATGCGGGTTCATTCCCAGGCGGATCCACTCTCTCTCTCCGCAAATGCGGGTTCAGGTCGTCTCACGGTCTCGAAGTATCCAGCAAATGCAGGTTCATTCCCAAGGGTTGTCTCACGGTCTTGAAGTATCCATTCTACCTCCACGCAAATGCGGGTTCATTCCCAAGGGTTGCCTCACGGTCTGGCGGATCCGCTCTACCTCCATACAAATGCGGGTTCACTTCGGGAGGGCAGCTCATGGACAAGTATATTCTCCTCAAACCCTGATGGTCAAGATTGCGAATTAAGGATATGACAAGTATTATTCCCTTCTAAGTCAATAATCATTGAATGAGTTTAAAAGAATTGTTTACATCAGGGTCGTGTGCGTGTGTGAGTGAGTGAGTATGTGTTAGGGTAACTGAACTTAATCTAAATCAATAATCTTTGAATGAGTTTAAAAGAATTGTTTACATCATTAACTAACAATACGTGTGTGTGTGTGTGTGTGTTAGGATAGCCGTACTTAATCTAAGGCAATAAACATTGAATTGTTTTCAGGTTAAATGTGAATAGTTTTCTTGAAATATCAATTACTCAATTAATCGAGATTATTTATTAAAAGTGACACTAAATATAAGTTACTTATTCAACATGGATTACGTGAATAGACCTAATCTTGTTTTCAGGTTAAATGTGAATAGTTACACCCTATCTCTATCTTGAGGTAGTTCTATCCAGTCCACATCATTACATCCTAGCTTTATCTTGAGCTAGTTCTATCCAGTCCACCTCATTACACTTTATCCTTATCTTGAGATAGTTCTATCCAGTCCAACTCATTACATCCCTAACCCTATCTTGAGCTAGTTCTATCCAGCTCAACTCATTACACCCTATTGGCTAATTCAATATTCAAATGAAGTAACAGATTTAGGAATGGTTTAAATCTACACATGCAGAACTTTTACGATTCTACTAGGTGAGGAGTTGAAGAGAGTGTATTTAACCAATCTCCTTGTTACATCCTCTTTTAAAGCTAATTCTCTAACAATATGAAGTAGGAACAGATTGAAGATACGCACTCTAACAATATGAAGTAGGATCAGATTGGAGACAAGCACTCTAACATTATGAAGTAGGAATAGATTGGAGACAAGCACTCTAACACTATGAAGTAGGAACAGATTGGAGACAGGCACTCTAACAGTATGAAGTCTGGACCAGATTGAAGACAAGCACTCTAACAGTATGAAGTCTGGACCCGATTGGAGACAAGCACTCTAACAGTATGAAGTAGGAACAGATTGGAGACAAGCACTCTAACATTAAGAAGTCAGGACCAGATTGAAGACAATCACTATAACAGTATGAAGTCTGGGCCAGATTGAAGACAAGCATTTTAACAGTATGAAGTCTTGACCAGATTGAAGACAAGCACTCTAACAGTATGAAGTCTGGACCAGATTGAAGACAAGCACTCTAACAGTATGAAGTAGAATCAGATTGAAGATAAGCAATCTTACAATATGAAGTAGGATCAGATTGGATACAAGCACTCTAACACTATGAAGTAGAATCAGATTGAAGATAAGCACTCTAACAATATGAAGTAGGAACAGATTGGAGACAAGCACTCTAACAGTATGAAGTAGAATCAGATTGAAGATAAGCACTCTAACAATATGAAGTAGAATCAGATTGAAGATAAGCACCCTAACAGTATGAATTAGAATCAGATTGGAGATAAGCACTCTAACAATATGAAGTAGGATCAGATTGGAGACAAGCACTCTAACAGTATGAAGTAGAATCGGATTGGAGACAAGCACTCTAACCGTATGAAGTAGAATCAGATTGAAGATAAGCACTCTAAAAATATGAAGTAGAATCAGATTGGAGACATACACTCTAACAGTATGAAGTAGAATCAGATTGGAGATAAGCACTCTAACAATATGAAGTAGGATCAGATTGGATACAAGCACTCTAACACTATGAAGTAGAATCAGATTGAAGGTAAGCACTCTAACAGTATGAAGTAGGATCAGATTGAAGATAAGCACTCTAAAAATATGAAGTAGGATCAGTTTGGAGACAAACACTCTAACAGTATGAAGTAGAATCAGATTGGAGATAAGCACTCTAACAATATGAAGTAGGATCAGATTGGAAACAAGCACTCTAACAGTATGAAGTAGAATCGGATTGGAGACAAGCACTCTAACCGTATGAAGTAGAATCAGATTGAAGATAAGCACTCTAAAAATATGAAGTAGAATCAGATTGGAGACAAACACTCTAACAGTATGAAGTAGAATCAGATTGAAGATAAGCACTCTTACAATATGAAGTAGAATCAGATTGGAGACAAGCACTCTAACAGTATGAATTAGAATCAGATTGAAGATAAGCACTCTAACAATATGAAGTAAGAATAGATTGGAGACAAGCACTCTAACAGTATGAAGTAGAATCAGATTGGAGACAAGCACTCTAACAGTATGAAGTAGGAACAGATTAGAGACAAGCACTCTAACAGTATGAAGTAGGAACAGATTAGAGACAAGCACTCTAACAGTATGAAGTCTGAACCAGATTGAAGACAAGCACTCTAACAGTATGAAGTAGAATCAGATTGAAGATAAGCAATCTAACAATATGAAGTAGAATCAGATTGGAGACAAGCACTCTAACAGTATGAAGTCTGGACCAGATTGAAGACAAGCACTCTAACAGTATGAAGTAGGAACAGATTGGAGACAGGCACTCTAACAGTATGAAGTAGGAACAGATTAGAGACAAGCACTCTAACAGTATGAAGTCTGGGACCAGATTGAAGACAAGCACTCTAACAGTATGAATTTTGGACCAGATTGAAGACAAGCACTATAATAGTATGAAGGAGACAAGCGTACTAACAGTATGAAGTAGGAACAGATTGAAGATAAGCACTCTAACAATATGAAGTAGGATCAGATTGGAGACAAGCACTCTAACATTATGAAGTAGGAATAGATTGGAGACAAGCACTCTAACACTATGAAGTAAGAACAGATTGGAGACAGGCACTCTAACAGTATGAAGTAGGAACAGATTAGAGACAAGCACTCTACAGTATGAAGTCTGGACCAGATTGAAGACAAGCACTCTAACAGTACGAAGTCTGGACCAGATTGGAGACAAGCACTATAATAGTATGAAGGAGACAAGCACCCTAACAATATAAAGTAGGAACAGATTGGAGACAAGCACTCTAACAGTATGAAGTAGAATCAGATTGAAGATAAGCACTCTAACAATATGAAGTAGGATCAGTTTGGAGACAAGCACTCTAACAGTATGAAGTAGAATCAGATTGAAGATAAGCACTCTAACAATATGAAGTAGGATCAGATCGGATACAAGCACTCTAACAGTATGAATTAGAATCAGATTGAAGATAAGCACTCTAACAATATGAAGTAGGAACAGATTGGAGACAAGCACTCTAACAGTATGAAGTAGGAAATATTAGAGACAAGCACTCTAACACTATGAAGTCTGGACCAGATTGAAGACAAGCACTCTAACAGTATGAAGTAGGAACAGATTAGAGACAAGCACTCTAACAGTATGAAGTCTGGACCAGATTGGAGACAAGCACTCTAACAGTATGAAGTAGGAACAGATTGGAGACAAGCACTCTAACATTATGAAGTCTGGACCAGATTGAAGACAATCACTATAACAGTATGACGTCTGGACAAGATTGAAGACAAGCACTCTAACAGTATGAAGTCTTGACCGGATTGAAGACAAGCACTCTAACATTATGAAGTCTTGACCAGATTGAAGACAAGCACTCTAACAGTATGAAGTAGAATCAGATTGAAGATAAGCACTCTTACAATATGAAGTAGGATCAGATTGGATACAAGCACTCTAACACTATGAAGTAGAATCAGATTGAAGATAAGCACTCTAACAATATGAAGTAGGATCAGATTGGATACAAGCACTCTAACAGTATGAAGTAGAATCAGATTGGAGACAAGCACTCTAACAATATGAAGTAGGAACAGATTGGAGGCAAGCACTCTAACAGTATGAAGTAGAATCAGATTGAAGATAAGCACTCTAGCAATATGAAGTAGGATTAGATTGGAGACAAGCGCACTAACACTATGAATTAGAATCAGATTGAAGATAAGCACTCTAACAATATGAAGTAGGAACAGATTGGAGACAAGCACTCTAACACTATGAAGTATAATCAGATTTGATACAAGCACTCTAACACTATGAAGTAGAATCAGATTGAAGATAAGCACTCTATCAATATGAAGTAGGATCAGTTTGGAGACAAGCACTCTAACAGTAAGAAGTAGGATCAGATTAGAGACAAGCACTCTAACAGTATGAAGTCTGGACCAGATTGAAGACAAGCACTCTAACAGTATGAAGTAGGAACAGATTAGAGACAAGCACTCTAACAGTATGAAGTCTGGACCAGATTGGAGACAAGCACTCTAACAGTATGAAGTAGGAACAGATTGGAGACAAGCACTCTAACATTATGAAGTCTGGACCAGATTGAAGACAATCACTATAACAGTATGACGTCTGGACAAGATTGAAGACAAGCACTCTAACAGTATGAAGTCTTGACCAGATTGAAGACAAGCACTCTAACAGTATGAAGTAGAATCAGATTGAAGATAAGCACTCTTACAAAATGAAGTAGGATTAGATTGGAGACAAGCGCACTAACACTATGAATTAGAATCAGATTGAAGATAAGCACTCTAACAATATGAAGTAGGAACAGATTGGAGACAAGCACTCTAACAGTATGAAGTAGAATCAGATTGGATACAAGCTCTCTAACACTATGAAGTAGAATCAGATTGAAGATAAGCACTCTATTAATATGAATTAGGATCAGTTTGGAGACAAGCACTCTAACAGTATGAAGTAGAATCAGATTGAAGATAAGCACTCTAACAGTATGAAGTAGGATCAGTTTGGATACAAGCCCTCTAACACTATGAAGTAGAATCAGATTGAAGATAAGCACTCTATCAATAAGAAGTAGGATCAGATTGGATACAAGCACTCTAACAGTATGAAGTAGAATAAGATTGAAGATAAGCACTCTAACAATATGAAGTAGGAACAGATTGGAGACAAGCACTCTAACAGTATGAAGTAGAATCAGATTGGAGACAAGCACTCTAACAGTATGAAGTAGGAACAGATTAGAGACAGGCACTCTAACAGTATGAAGGAGACAAGCACTCTAACAGTATGAAGTAGAATCAGATTGAAGATAAGCACTCTAACAATATGAAGTAGGATCAGATTGGAGACAAGCACTCTAACAGTATGAAGTAGGAACAGATTGGAGACAAGCACTCTAACATTATGAAGTCTGGACCAGATTGAAGACAATCACTATAACAGTATGACGTCTGGACCAGATTGAAGACAAGCACTCTAACAGTATGAAGTCTTGAGCAGATTGAAGACAAGCACTCTAACAGTATGAAGTCTGGACTAGATTGAAGACAAGCACTCTAACAGTATGAAGTAGAATCAGATTGAAGATAAGCACTCTTACAATATGAAGTAGGATCAGATTGGATACAAGCACTCTAACACTATGAAGTAGAATCAGATTGAAGATAAGCACTCTATCAATAAGAAGTAGGATCAGATTGGATACAAGCACTCTAACAGTATGAAGTAGAATCAGATTGAAGATAAGCACTCTAACAATATGAAGTAGAAACAGATTGGAGACAAGCACTCTAACATTATGAAGTATAATCAGATTGGAGACAAGCACTCTAACAATATGAAGTAAGAACAGATTGGAGACAGGCACTCTAATTAGTGTCTGTATGTAGTGTTGATACTATCCGTAAGGGTTGGTAACTGTCAGCTAACAGTAACTAGTATATGATTTGTGCTAACTGACAGCTAGTGTTGATCGTAGGAAACAGGCTACTGATCTAGTGATCCTTGGAGCATGTGATGGGGTGATGGGTTGGGTGCGGAGCAGCTGACCTTCGGGGTTGTCTCTCGTACGGTCTGGCTGTTTTATCTCCCCACCCATCAATGGTCATTCATTATGAGCACGGGGCGAATCCTGGATAACTCAGCGGTAAGAGCATGAGCTGAGTCCCGATCTTCCAGGTCAAATTTGAATAAGAATTCTAGATATGTTTTGTTCACGTCCCTCTTTACACACCAATAGGAGTGTAGGTGATAGAGGGTTCTTCTTCATTGCGACCATTTTTATTCGATGGGTAATACTATATTAGCAGCACGTCTTACTTATGCTAATGTGAGATGAAATGAAGGACCCACACTTTCACGGTGGAGGTCTGGCATTCCTCGGCGAGGGAAGGGTTTGTGATGGGACCGAGGATTGAACCCCGACCATCAGCATAGAAGTCTGACACCTTACATCATTAACTGTCAATACAAGGTTCGAACCAGCTTAACACTTTAGATTTAAATCCATTAGAACTTTCATCTACGATATCTAAACATCACTAGACTATTATTTATCATCGCGTTCGTCGAAGTTTAAAGTTGGTTGCTTAGAGTTCGGTCATTTATTATCTTAAAAAAAACAACCCAGGCAAAGTTCAGTCATTTATTAGCTTAGTACCGTAAAGTTCAACCATAAACATACACTCCATTAATTACTTTGGCTAAATTGCTTAGTTAGTGACTGGATTACTAATATATTTTTTCAGAATTAAACATAGAACTATATCAAACTAAGCAAAGTTCAGTCATTTATTAGCTTAGTACAGCAAAGTTCAACCATAAACATACAGTGCATTAATTACATTGCCTAAATTGCTTAGTTAGTGACTGGATTACTAATATATTTTTTCAGAATTAAACATAGTACTATATCAAGTCCCTCTACATTCATCCCGACAACCAGTAGCTTTTTTTTTTTACATCAGAGCGGTTCATATTTGAATACCAAACAATTGTGCAATTTTTTAATTATCTTTAAATGAAGCTGAATTATTATGCAACTTAATCACCTTTAAATGAGACTGGATTATGACGGAGCTAACAATATTTTTTCTAAAACATAGGCAAAGTTCTATCATTTATTGGCTTAGCACGTCAAAGTTCAATCATTAATTACCTTAAAAAAACATACAGTCCATTAATTACATTAGCCAAAGTTCAAACGATCTTAATCACCTTTTCATTAATTCTTTTACAAGATTCATACATTTAAAAAAGTTAATTACATTACGAAGTTCAACCATTAATTACCTTAAAAAATTCATCTGAATATTGAATTAAGCAAAGTTCAAACAATCTTCCTTAAAAACAAAGTTTGACCATTAATTGCCTTAAAAAAAACAGTTACTTCATTTGAATATTGAATTAGCCAAAGTTCAAATAACCTTAATTACCATTAAATGAATTACCTTTAAATGAGGATGTAACAAGGAGATTGGTTAAATACACTCTCTTCAACTCCTCACCTAGTAGAATCGTAAAAGTTCTGCATATGTAGATTTAAACCATTCCTAAATCAGTTACTTCATTTGAATATTGAATTAGCCAAAGTTCAAAAAATCTTAATCGCCTTTAAATGAGACTGGATTATGACGGAGCTAACAATATTTTTTCTAAAACATAGGCAAAGTTCTATCATTTATTGGCTTAGCACGTCAAAGTTCAATCATTAATTACCTTAAAAACATACAGTCCATATATTACATTAGCCAAAGTTCAAAAGATCTTAATCACCTTTTCATTAATTCTTTTACAAGATTCATACATTTAAAAAGTTAATTACATTACGAAGTTCAACCATTAATTACCTTAAAAATTCATCTGAATATTGAATTAAGCAAAGTTCAAACAATCTTCCTTAAAAACAAAGTTCAACCATTAATTGCCTTAAAACAAACAGTTACTTCATTTGAATATTGAATTACCATTAAATGAATTAGCTTTAAATGAGGATGTAACAAGGAGATTGGTTAAATACACTCTCTTCAACGCCTCACCTAGTAGAATCGTAAAAGTTCTGCATGTGTAGATTTAAACCATTCCTAAATCAGTTACTTCATTTTAATATTGAATTAACTAATGTTCGAACAATGTTTAAATGAGGCAGGATTATGAAGAAGTTGACAATATTGGAAAGAAAATTTTGGGTCGGGATCACTCGTCTCTATAGGCATAAGTAGGCTCTCCAGGTCCGCATATACGATAAATCCCGTTTTCTCCTGCTGCTTATACTGAGTGAACGTGAGGAATTTATCTTCCCCTTAAGGGAATGTACTCCTTACCGCGTCGAATTTTATACACGTCTCTTTATGTTTTGTGAGTTTGTTTTCAGTCAAAAAAGCGGACAGGCATCTATCACAAAAGTATCTACGTCCTCGGTTAGACGCTCGCGGTAGTTGAGAGTTTATTAATCGTGACAGATTTTTAATCCAGCTGAAGTGATATGTTTCTGTCCCGTGTACTCTTATCATGAATAAATGTACATGTCTAGCACGCTCTTTAGCACTGACATGCACGGGAACAATTACTAGTTTTTTAGAGGTGTCAGCTGTATCAATATAAGAGTCACTCCCATCATGCTTTGCAGTGTACACATTTATAATTATATCGTTAAGCTTTTCAAAACGCTCGATATATCTCATTTGGAAAGGAAGAGGGATCCCGTCCAGATTCAACACGTCTCGAAAATTAGGGTAAGAGGATAAACGTTCGCATTTCCCCTCGGTTCAAAAATAGCTGATAAAACAGATACGGGGAAACAATGACCTTCTTCACATTCCACATTTATCAATGCTTTACGGTTGGCTATAGTTTCCGGGATTTGAACCCGAGCTCCGATCGTGAAAACCGTGTTTTTAGAGAGATTTATTCTCATCTCCAATGTACCGTCATACATCCAACCTGAGTCTCTAGAAACAAAACCTTCAATTTGAGCAAGGAGGGGGAAAACTACATTATTTTCATATAACTCCTCCAAGTTTGTAGTGCTAAATATACCGCATAGACTAGAGTTGAAATACCCTTTCTCAATTCTACCTTCGGTAGGATGTCTAAACTCGCAAATGAGGCTGCAATTTACCTTTATCGAGTCATTTGCAATTGTTTCTTCTACCGTCTTTACGTATATACCCCCGCACGCGACAAGAAACTGGACAGGATCCTTGTAAGGCAATTCGTTAGTGATAGAATAGGTTTTTATACGGCGGGTGTACGCCTGCTCAATAAGTTTCAATGAGAGACCTAACGGTTCCAGGTAAAGTCTAAACTGGGTAAATCCCGTACCTAAGTCATGTGACTGAGTCAAAAGTGTCCGGATCTGTCTATCTATATCCTCATGTCCGAGTATCAAAACGCTCGAGGTCTTAATCAACCCTGGTGTATGCTCAATGTATGCTTTATATACTTGTGTTGTGATATCACGTTTTAGATAATTAATTAAAAGTTGCTCATTCGAGGTTGATTCACGGAGAGTATACACTTTATTTCCATTTATTTGTCGAGATATAATAATGGGTGGAGGAGAAGAAGAAGAAAAGCGGGCTCTTTTAGCTGGTGGTTCTGCCATTTAGCCTCCTCTTCATTCAGGTACAGTCCCCAGTGGGCTCGAGACAGCTGTAAACAAACAAACAGGAACGACTCTGATGAGTAATCATAAAAAAAAGTCTGACACCTTACCCCCTAGACCATCAGGCTACCTAGCTGCTTCAGTCACTGCCTTACTCTCGTATTGGGAGGGTCAAGGTTCGACTCTCGCCCAGGATGGTTTTAACCTAATGGTTTTTCTAGTCTCTCTAACCACGCAAATTTGTACACATTTCCTCTAAAAAAATATAACCTTATTATTCTCTAAACAGTATTACTATGCATATAACCCGAACGGGTAGTATGGAAGATTTCTACGAAAGCTGTTTGTGATATTTTTTAGTTTACTGTAAATACAGAAAGGTTTAAATGTTTCTTTTTTTGTTGCTGGAGCTAGCTGTCCCTCGCTCCCTTCCGTTAAAGAAGAAAAGAGAAGAGAAGAAGGTAACCAAAAAAAAAAGTGTGTTTAAACCCCCCGGATCCCTTCTGTTAAAAGAGAGTGGAAAATGTCTGTTTAAACTATTCACTCGTGTTAAATTCTCGATATTCCTTTAAAGCATTATTAGCCATGACGAAAATGTACTTAAACTATTCACATTTAACCTGAAAACAATTCAATGATTATTGACTTAGGTCTTACGAGGAATAGATTAAACACAATTATCCTAGGAAGTGAGGTTTGAACCTTGTATTGTTAGTTAATGATGTAAACAATTCATTCGTTGATTATTGGCCAGGACCGAGGATTGAACCCAGGACCTCTAGGTTTACCAGGTTTATTATTGAGTGTCAATTGAAGGGATGCTGTTGTCCCGGTTCACCGTAAATGTAACCATCAAGGCCTAATTAAGGTCATATTTCCTTGATTTGTTTAATTAACCCTAAGAATCATCGCAAGTTAATTGTTTAATTTTTTTAGGACTGATTAGGCCTATTTTCATAATTCATGTTGAAGTAAACAATTCTTTTAAACTCATTCAAAGATTATTGACTTCGATTAAGTTCAGTTACCCTAACACACACACACACACACATTGTTAGTTAATGATGTAAACAATTCTTTTAAACTCATTCAAAGATTATTGACTTAGATTAAGTTCAGTTACCCTAACACACACACACACACATTGTTAGTTAAAGATGTAAACAATTCTTTTTTAAACTCAACGATTATTGCTAGTTAATGATGTAAACAATTCTTTTTTTTTAAAACTCATTAACACACACTCGCACACTCACACGAGCCTGATGTAAACAATTAAGTTCAATTACCCTAACACACACACACACACACATTGTTAGTTAATGATGTAAACAATTCTTTTAAACTCATTCAATAATTATTGACTTAGATTAAGTTCAGTTACCCTAACACACACGCACACATTGTTAGTTAATGATGTAAACAATTCTTTTTAAACTCAACGATTATTGCTAGTTAATGATGTAAACAATTCTTTTAAAAAAACTCATTAACACCCACTCGCACACGCACACGAGCCTGATGTAAACAATTAAGTTCAGTTACCCTAACACACACACACACTTACCTTCAAAGTTCAGAATGGCTGTTTTGGTGGCGGTAGAGAGACCTTTGTAGACAAGTAGCAGATCCGCTTTCGAGATATCCTCTATCTGAAGATCGGTGAGCGTCGAAAATCTTCGCGGCAGCCAAACTTGATACTTGGCATCGAGTACAGTAAGTATACGACGACCGAATCGAGTATTTACAGATTTTATTGAAGAAATACGGTACGCGTGACCTATCTCCAACTCTGTTAATTTACGTGGAAGTATCTCATTACATCCCACCTCCGTCAAAAATGCGGCCACAAATTCTGACGCCATGGCTAATATAGCTACCGGTTAATGATAGGGCTGACCACCCTTATTTATAGGCTCCAAGCCACGCCTCTCCCCCTCCCACAAAGTACCCAGATCTAGACCCTCAATGTGATTCTAAGCATGTCACTTGGAAAGAAATTTATGTTCTAATACCTTGATTGTTATGGTTATATACGGCTCTTTCAAGAGCAGCTGTGCACCGCAGTCACTAGGTCAAGCTCCCTGCGACACACTTTACCGTGTGGGACACCTTATAACCCTACCCATGGGGTCTAAACACTACGTCACGATGCGAGAGATAACCCCTCCACCCGGGTGTTCCATACCGAAAAAAAACTAATACTTTGAGAGAGAGAGGGAGAATTTTGTACTGAATAATACTTGTCATATCCAGGTTGTTTCCTGTGATCTAGGGATTGAACCCGGGACCTCTAGATCTGTAGCCTGTTCCGTTAGGTTGTTTCCTGTGATCTAGGGATTGAACCCGGGAGCTCTAGATCTGTAGCCTGTTCAGTTAGGTTGTTTCCTGTGATCTAGGGATTGAGCTCGGGACCTCTAGATCAATAGCCTGTTCCATTAGATCGTTTCCTGTGATCTACACGACAGTACCGAGGATTGAACCCTGGACATCTAGATCTGTAGCCTGTTCCATTAGCTCGTTTCCTCCTGAAAACAATTCAATGTTTACTCCCTCCGCATGAATGAGCGTATCTGTATCTAAATTCTACCATATTAGTTTCGAGTACAATTATCCTGGGAAGCAAGGTTCAAACCTCGTATTGTTAATTAATGAAGTAAACAATTCCTTTTTAAACTCATTAACCTGAAAACAATTCATTGATTAAGTACGGTTATCCTAACACATATGCTCACATACACACACACACATACACACACCTATACACATTCAAGATAGAGATAGGGTGTAACTATTAACATTTAACCTGAAAACAATTCATTGATTAAGTACGGTTATCCTAACACACCTGACCATCAGGGATTGAGGGAGATAGGAATTGGGAAGTGAACCCGCATTTGCTGGATACTTCGAGACCTGTGAGAGGGAGAATATACTTGTCATATCCTGACCGTCAGGGAAGTGAACCCGTATTTGCTGGATAGTTCGAGACCGTGAGACGACCTGAACCCGCATTTGCGGAGAGAGAGAGTGGATCCGCCTGGGAATGAACCCGCATTTGCTGAAGTTGTTTCCTGTGAAAGTGCCGAGGATTGAACCAGGGACCTATGGAACTGTAGCCTGACCATCAGGGTTTGAGAGAGAGAAAGATATTAAGATGTCATATCCTTAATTCCCAATCTTGACCATCAGGGTTCGAGGTCCATAAGCTGTCCTCCCACGTAGGAATTGGGAAGGTTTAATTAGAGGAAGTGAACCCGCATTTGCAGGATAATATTTATTTAGAGGTGAATAATACTTGTCATATCCTTAATTCCCAATCTTGACCATCGGGGAGCTGCCCTCCCACGTAGGAATTAGAGGAAGTGAACCCGCATTTGCAGGATAATATTTATAGTCTCCCCCGACCCCTCTCAGCCATCCCGAGTCTGGTGCGAGAGATAACCCTTAGGAAGTGAACCCGCATTTGCGTGAAGGTAGAGTGGATACTTCGAGACCCGTAGCTGTCGTCACACCGATGAACACTCACCTCTCTCGAGACAACCCTCGGGAAGTGAACCCGCATTTGCGTGGAGGTAGAGTAGACCAGGCTGTGAGAATGAACCCGCATTTGCGTGGAGGTAGAGTGGATACTTCGAGACCCGTAGCTGTCCTACAGACCGTCAAGGTTTGAGAGAGAGAGAGAGAGAGGGATTGAAAAGACTATATGTATGCGTATGTCGATAGACTAAGACTATGCATGAAAGAATCTTTGAGAGAGAGAATTTTGTACTGAATATTAAGAATAATACTTGTCATATCCTTGACCATCAGGGTTTGAGGAAGTGAACCCGCATTTGTGTGAAGGTAGAGCGGATCCGCCAGGCCCTTGGGAATGAACCCGCATTTGCGTGAATGTAGAGGGGATCCATCAGATCGTGAGACAACCTGAACCCGCATTTGCTGGATACTTCGAGACCCGAGAAAAAAAAAACTCGCCGGCTCGTCGGAAGAGAGAGAGAACCAAGTTGGGTCCTCCTCCCCCCCTCACAGGCAGCCAGGTGTTTCAACCCCCATCCCGAACCCTCAGCACCCCAGATGCTCTACACCCTCTGTGCTCCAACCCTTCCCCCATACCTATCCTGTCATCTCAGGAGCCATAAAAAACAGGATTAATGGGTGTCATCGAATACCGCAAATACACCTACTCAGCGCACCCTGTTGTTGTTTCCCTTCTCATCATGGAAGAGCATGTGAAACAAAATCACACCGGTGTGCGACTTCTTCATAATCACCAAAGACAAAGTTTTTGGATTATTGGTGGGAAGAGAACTGTGAGAAAAGTTATGTCATTGTTTCAGATGCCGGAGGCATAAGAGAAAACATGCGGAGGTGGCCCAAGCTCCTTTACCACTCAACCGAATTAGAGAATCATCTGTGTTTGAAGTAATAGGGATTGACTTGGCGGGTCCGCTGTTTTATAGAGTTGAGTGTAAAGCATGGTTTGTAGTTTTCACTTGTGCTTTCTACCAAGCAGTACATCCGGATTTGGTTACTTCTCTCTCCACCGAAGCTTTCCTTCAAGTTTTCCAGCGTTTTGTAGTTCTAATAGGGCGTCCTTCTGTTATTTATTCTGACAATGGCAACAATTTCACTGGTGCCAATAACACGTTTAAACATTTGATTGGGAAAAGACTTCTAAACATAGCTCGGTTGAACGTATCACTTTGAAATTTAACCCCCCTAGTGCCCCATGGTGGGGAGGCTTCTGGGAAAGGTTAATAAGAGTAATAAAAGAACTTTTGAAGCGAGTTTTAGGCAAAGCTTTCCTAACTTTCCAAGAAATGCTTACTCTTCTCTGTAGTATAGAAGCTGCAATTAACTCTAGGCCACTGACATACCTGACAGAAGATTGTGATGATTTAATTCCTCTCATCCCGGCTTGTTTTCTACAAGAAATAAAGGAAATGGGAGTTCCAGAATGTGATGCTTTGGATGTTAAAAGTATGACCAGATGAAACCGTCATTTGTTAAATCTAAGAAATGAATTGAAGAAGAGATTTCAGCATTAGTATCTGGGTATTTTGGCATGTAGTAAACGAAACAAGTACACTACTTTGTTCAAGATTGGTGTGTAATGTGAAGTTAGAAGTAGAACTCCGAAAAGAAAAAATACACACGGCCATCCAAGCATTTCTTTTTATTAACTAATAATTTCCACATAAGGTTGTATTTCTCGAGACCAGGCTGGCTTGGCGTCAGGGATGCGTACACAAACAAAACAAAACAAACTACGAACAAAGGATGCGCATGCGCGACAGAGAAAACATCTCTTCCACGCATTATAGCGGAGATTGAAAACCTCCCGCTAGATTCAAATTTCAAACACAATGCGTTTTAAACAAAGATAAACAAATAAATGTGTTAAGCATATTCATTAGTTGATATAGGGAGAATAACCAATATCTAATCGTTTACAAAAGCATACTTTACAGATACCTTCCTTATCTGGGGGAAGGACACACGCAGCAATGTCCAACCTCAGATAACCTCTCTGGCCAAGCGAGTAAACATATCTAATCTGAAAATTGCTTAAATTACTTAATAAGAGAGCTTCATAATTGAAACACAGAAACAATTACTCCATAAATATACTACTAAGTAATGGCAATCACTTATAATTAATATGAACTAAAACTTATCATCTCTACAACACAAACTTTACAACATAGTTAATAATGGTACTTCTTATATACATACGAAAACTTTATAATATCAATAACATTGGATTTACGAACACTCCCACTTGCATACTTTTCTTCTACCATATCTATGTATACATAAAAAACTAAATTTTCAAACCTCAAATCACCCATCTAATATACTTTCCAGGAGAGCGTGGCTGTCCACCACCTGTTTCACAACTATCTCACGGGATCAAGTATTATATGACCCTAGAGCACTGCACTCTACGCCACACTGAGATCCAACATCCACCTCCCAGGTCTTCTTCGACGCATTTTTGTATTAAGTATCATGTAATCATATATACGTAGTGGGTTAAAGAAGTATTGAATTACTATGGTATCATAGACGTATCATTGAATATTGTAGATTATAAGTAGTATATCATTGTAGAGCCATTGTTGCTCAGGACATAAACATCATTTCCACAGCCACCAAAACCCACCTCCACACAAGCATCTTCCTCATATACTCAACAGCATTGTGATAACTGCGTCTCCGTCAACAGTGGTGAGACTTGACCTCCCAACATAAACCAAATGTTCACATTGGTAAAACTTATTCAGTCCTGGTTTCTCAGAAAATATCAACTGATTCTCCCACATTATGTCTAATAATTTCTCCCATTGTTCCTCTTTAATCACTGCCATCTGAATCTTTTTTTCAATCTTTTCCCAAGGTATACTAGGTCCGCTGGTGGACACCTGTCTCACTCCTACTTCCCCTTCCTCTTCAATAGCTACCTCCTTTTCTCTTTCTATTTGCAGCTTCATCATCTTGGATTCTAATCTCTCCACAAAAGGGACAACTATGTTCATTTTCTGCCTATCAATCACTACCTGTCTTTTAGAGTAGTCTATCCTCACACTAAACCCTGTCATCCAATCTGATCCCAAAATAGCTGGAACATTTAACCCTTCCACAACCAGGAAAATAATATTTATAGTTTTGTTTGTCAGTTTTACATCAAGTAACACTTGAGTTTTTGCTTTTTTATTCTTCAAACCAGTAGCCCCCACTATCACGATATTACTCACAGGCAATACAGGAATTTTCATCTCTGGATTATTTTCTTTTATTTGCTCATAATACTCTTGAGATAATGCAGTTATTTCTGAGCCAGTATCTATCAATAACTCTACTACAAAATCGCCTACTCTTCCGTGTATCTCTGGCGATATAACTTTACTGAACTCAAATTTATTATTTCCCTCGTGTAACAAATCTTCCTTGGGACTGCCTTGTAATATTACATATTGGTTCATATACTCTAAGTGGGTTAACTGCTCCACCGTCCGTCTCTTATTCATACTACCTCCCATGCCCGGACCATTGCATAATTGGCCTACAAGTTTTCCGACTCTCTAGCACCTGCATCCAAATGCATACGGTTTATTGTCTCAGGTTGCAGATTTTGCGCTCTCACCCAGTGAGTTTGTGCTAGGTTAGGGTTGTCATTTCTTTGGTTTGGCCCATTCTCATTTCTATGTCCTTGGTTATATGCCCTAGAAAGGATGTGTTGATTCCTAGACCTATACTCTCTCTCCCTCTGCCACGGTTGCTGTGACTGATTGGATCTGCCTGGTTCTGGATTATAAGTGAAAGGTTGGTTCCCATTGTTCCTGTTCTGAACCTCTCCTCTCCCATGGTGTGGTGGAAATGGTCCTTGTCGAGATATGTCAACACTCTCTCTGCTCTGCATACTACGCTGTTCTACCTCCCTATATCTTTCCCACCTACTGTCGAACCCTACTAGCACTTCCTCCATGACCTTCAAACTTCCCCTATTCGCAATCATCAAGGCATCTTGCACATTTGGACGGAAATGGCGAGCTAGATGTCCCATAAACCTATGCTCTCCCATAGGATATTCTAGATACTCAGTTTGAGTCACCAGCTGGCGGAAATATTCACCCATCGAGCCTAATTTGGGATGGTATTTTCCGTTGAAAATGTACTGGAGGAAGTCGTCCTGTGTCTCCTGAGACCAATACTTTTTTAAGAACACCTCCTTTGCCACTTCATACGTCTCCCACTCTCCTTCCAAACTACTCGCCCAGGCCCTGGCTTCACCTTCTAAATTTACCATCAGCACCTCGATTTTTTATTGTTCAACAAAATGCCCGCCCTTTAGTGCTCTATCTATTTTTTTTGTACTGGGCTGCAGAGATGCTCCCCATTTTACCATTGTATTTGGGGATTAGAGACATGGTTACTTCACTTAAACTTCTTGGTATCGATTCCAGACCTTCAGTCCCACTTAACTTACGACTACCAGCAACCTCAGCCTTTCTCATTCTTACAGTTAATTCCGCAATCCGATTGCTTAACTGCGTTACAGTCTCCTCATATTTGTCTTTTAGGCCCGTGTCATGACCTCCATTCTGTCTACATTCCTTTCTGACTTTACTTTATTATTATTATTATTATTATTATTATTATTATTATTATTATTTAGCACCGCATCTTACTACCCGTTCGGGTTATACGCTTTAAGTACTAATTACACTAATGGATTAGGAATTGGGAAGGTTGAATTAAAGGAAGTGAACCCGCATTTGCGTGGAGGGAGGGTGGAAAACCATGTAGAAAAAACCACCCCCAGTTCACCCGACCGAGATTCGAACCTCGATCTCCCCGTCCTAAGCAGTCGGGCTCAATACGACAAGCGCGTTAGCCAACTACGCCACAGAGGCGGGTCTGACTTTACTAATCTGGAACGTAATTAAATTGCACCGCCTGGGACGGCGCTTTGACATACATGTTAATATATAAGTAATGAGAACAAGAGGAGATTATGATTAATAAATTTAATGATTGAGTATACATGATAAAACAGATATTTGACATATTGCACTTATATCTCAGTAAGTACGTAGTTTAATAACAATGAAGTAATGAAGTGTGGCAGGCTTGCCTAAGTATTGGCCACAAGGGGGCGAGAAGCGCCGAGATAATAACACACCCAAAACGTGGTGTTATTCTTTCTGCTATTTACATGTCAAGTCGGCCTTGCAGGCAGAGTAAGTGCGTACCTCAGGCAAGTTCAGGTTTAGCTATACTAGAGAGCCCTTGGTACATATATACTATCCTTATCAGAGTACAAAAACAGTTACTAGGACATATCAAGGTCCACGGGCCAATCGAGGACGAGACGCGTCCCACTGGTTGATCACCCGCAGGGTGAGCAACACCACAAAAATCTAACAATGAATAAGTAGCAACTGCAGTCGAGCCTGAGGGGCAAGATATGATGTGTCCATTGATGTATATTTAGGATAGCTTGCCTAGGCAGGAGATCGTTTAGGCTATAGGGAGGCCGATGATTAATACCTAATTAGGTTCACTGGTCTATCCCAATGTTGTTGTTGGGAGGTCAAACTGTGGGCCGCTCGTGACTTCCATGATTGGCCCGCGGTATAGTGGGGTACCCGTCATTTGGCCTAAAAGGCATTTGGCCTAAAGTGTAGGCTAAACGCCTTTAGGCCAAATGCCTTTAGGCCAAATGCCTTTAGGCCAAATGACTTTAGGCCAAACGCCTTTTAGGCCAAACGCCTTTTTGTAAAGTTAATTTTTAGACCATTTATTAAAATATGTTTTGCTGTCTTCGGAAACATTCGTTAAGATTTGTAATGATGCTAATAGATGGCGAGGTGTGTAGTGTTTAGTTAAATTGTATATACTACCGTTTCAAAATATATAAGTCTTTTCTAAATTTACTACTTCCCAAGGTATAGCAGCACGTCCAATAACCTGTAGTACCACTTTTGTATGTTGAACTTTTTACATTGCCAAGGTTTTGTTCTAATTTTCGACAAGCTATCTTGTTAATGTGGGGAGTGCCAGGCCACCACCGTGGTTCGGATTCCACGTTAAACTGTAGGTCCTTCATTTCATCTCCCAATCACCCTACCATTACACATTAGCGTAAGTGCGTATAACCCGAACGGGTAGTAAGACGTGGTGCTAATAATAATAATTTTTGTACCGTTTTTACCAGAAATAAAAAGTTTTGTACCCGTACCGTTTTTTATTAATTAGCACACCATTTTAATATATATTTTTTATTTTGAATTTTTAATATATTTTTTTTAAGTGCCAAAGTATATTTTATCAGTCTTTCTAAGTATATTTGTTTATTAATTTTGCTAAATGAATTAATCAATCATTCATTTTTTAATAATCATATTAACTTACTCGAGTTTGCCCACGGCTTCGCTCACATTTAAGTTGGGTAAATTATCATATTTTTAGCAAATCATCTAAACCAGGTTTTCTCAAACTCTATACTCTTGAGCCTTATATGAACATAAAATTAATTGTTAAGACTCTTATTCTTAGAATAAAATAACTTTTTTACGTTAAAATACAAAAATGAGACATTTATTATTTAATTGATTTAATTATTTTCTGATAAGAGCTTTGTAGAAGTTTATAAAAATAGTAAGGTTTTGTAAGTTATTAATTAATTTTATTGCTTCATAGGCCAAACAGAATATTAATTTTTTAGTCAATCATAATTTAGGCAAGTCGAAAGAAGTGAGAAATTGGTTCACACCTCATCTGAAATACCTTCGCGCCTCGCAGTTTGAGAAACCCTGATATAAACTACCAAAAATACAATTTCAGACACGTATGAGGTGAAAACTTTGTATGTTGATGAAGCCACAAATTAACTACTACCTATAAGAAGTAAAATCTATAATATATATATTTCAGTCTTTGCATCAATATTTGCTCGCTTACGCAGAGACATTGTTGAAATGAACACCAAAAGAAATAGTTTAAATTTACTAACTAAACATGAATTAATTTGAAAGAATCACTCTAGTACTAAGCACCTCAGCTTATCAAATAAATTGTTCTGTTAGTAATTGTTTCTATTGGTTTTTGAAAATTTTCCCTTCTCCTCCCCAATCATAATTTCTCTAACTCCCATTTAAACACATAGTTTTAAGAATACTTTCTTTATCTATAGTTGTTCTTCTACCTGCCAGCCAAATTTCGATTTTAAACTATAGATAAAAGGTTTTTTATAACTCCCCCGCCCCTCCCTTGATTTCATGGAGTTACATTTTAAAATGCTCAGACTTATTAGTTATTTGGAGTGGTGCATTTACGGGCATGCCAAAATTCAATTTTTAACGACACTGCACTGAGATGTAGTAGTTTCTATTAATTTTGTAGATTTTGGATTCCTTATTCCCAACCCACTTTGAGAAATTTAGAGTCTAACGTTATTTTGGCTATCTGGGATTTGATTTATCTTTATTTATCTGTCAAAATTTTATTTTTTTCCTAATCTCAAAAAGTTTTTTTCTCTATTATACTCCATCACCACTATTTCTCAGAATGCAATTTTAAATATAATAATAATATATTATTATTATTATTATTTATGTAAATGTCTATTTATATTGTTTCCCGTACCTAATTAATACATTTAAATTCTTTACAATACAGAGAAGTAATTAAATATATTAGTTTTTGAAAATGTTGACCTCCAAGCTCCCCTTCCTCCTGCAATTACTCAACTCACTGAGAAATTTCAAATTTTAAGGTTTATTTGGTCATCTTGATGGGTCCTTCCTTATACTAAGGCTACTAGAGTTGTAGGGAAGGCTCGTTCACTTTACCGGCCAGCATTCAGCTCCACCCTAACACGCAGCGCTGCTGTAACGTCTGCTCGTGACCTAGCCAAGCTTGCTTCTGTTCGATCATGTGACTGTGTAGTGCAGCACTTTTTTTAAATTATTATTCAGCACCACGTCTTACTACCCGTTCGGGTTATACGCCTAAGTACTAATTACGCTAATGGATTAGGAATTGGGAATGTTGAATTAGTGGAAGTGAACCCGCATTTGCGTGGAGGGAGAGTGGAAAACCATTGAGGAAAAACCACCCCAGTTCACCCGACCGAGATTCAAACCTCGATCTCCCCATCCTCAGCAGTTGAGCTCAACACGACTAGCGCGTTAGCTATCTACGCCACCGAGGCGGGTGCGCTCGTTACTAACTTCTTATTTATGTCAAGTATGCTTCCAAAGTCAAAATGTGAATAGTAAATGTTTGTGTGTTTATTGTAAGCTTTCTTATTATTTATGCGTGAAGGGTTACGAAAAGTGTCATACCGATACTAAGAAAATGCCGGGTAAGCGTTATATCGTTGCCGTATGCAATAAAAGTAATCTAAGAGATATGGTGTTATACACCATGACTTCCCTAAAGATTCTGATGTCAGATGAAGATGTATTCCCTTCTGAACCAGATGGAAAATCATGATTCATATTTTATTTGCTCAGAACATTTTTTCACCTAATGAATATGAACAAGACCTTCAGCCCTAACTGCTGTAATTTCCTTAAAAAAGCAAATTAAAACCGCCCTTATTTGTGATGTCTCCGAAAATGTTATCCAAGGGGAAAATATATCACCCGTGAATCTAGGCATTGTATTAGATTTACGAAACAAATAGTAAGTGATTTCATGGCGGGTAAACATGTCACCCCAATAGTTTTACTTTATGGAAAAGTCCCTTCTATAGTGAATTTAATTATTTGTTTAAATAGTTTACTTAACTGCAAGATTTCACATATGCATTTTATAACCTTATTATCCAAATCGATCTTGCTTCATTAATGTGGACAGTAGTCTGGAAGAGAAATCTCCCCATGCAAGGTGGATATAGTTTTATGATATCCGTGCCATCTTAAAACATACTTTAGAAACATTATTTCTAAATTTAATAAATCACGTGGCTGTTTGACACAGATAAATATGTTTTGTACAAGAACATAGTTTATTGTAGTACATGAACAAATGTATATAGTACGCAAGTTAATGAAAGAATTAAGGTATTTGGTGACGTAAGTGTTACCTTAAATTATGTGTTAACTTTTCAATATAAATTTAATAACCCTCTTGTAAGTAGGCCTATTCATAAACCAATTTGTAGTATAGTGAAAATCTTGAATTTATATTAATGTTCAACTGAGTGTGTCAGTCTATATATTTAAAGGGTAATATTAGATTCAGCTACATTTATGTTATATAAGTTGGTAATAATATATGCCCCCCTCAAAGTTGGAGATAATATGTGTGTCCTCCACCTATATCCCCACCCGCCCCCCCCCTCAGTTGGAAATAAAGTTGTCCTCTAAGATTGAAGTTCAAATCCCAGCCGGGTGTAACAAGGGTATTTTTCCCTAAAATGGTACCCCACTCTCAATATACGCAAATGTAGGTACATTCAATCTAAAATGTAACATTCCTCATTCCTGGTTCATTAGGGTAAATTGATGTATGTGTACAACTCAAACGGGTAGTAAGTCACAATGGAAAAAAACCTATTGTGATGACTATCAAGAGTATCGGCGAAGCTTTATTAGTGTTGGGCGAGGTAGTTTGTAAAAACACTATTTTTAAGGAGTTTTTAGGTGATTGACTCCAAGCCAGTGGAAAATATTTGAAAATGGAATGCCTCTAAAAGCTATTTGGGGTCTCCCTTAAGCATTTAGAAATAATAATAGATTGTTTTAGAATCTTTTTGAAGTTTGATGCAAACCATCTTTCAGCTTCAAATTCAAGTATATCAGAGGGAAGTTTAACAAACTGGAGGAAGGCACATTTCGATGGGGGGAGAAAAATTTGGTAATACCCCACCCTATCAACCCTTCCCTCTTTCCCAGTTCACGCTCAATGAGTGACACTCGATATAAAACTAGTGACAGACACACCGTAGAATGTAGATTATTTCCTCAGAGTCTGACAAACTAACTTAAATCTAGAACAAATAAACATCCAGCCCCTGACAGTTAATTCATCATTGTGAAAGGGGAAAAGCACAGTCAACCAATGATACGTTTTTCGGACATTCCGGGAATCGAACCCGGGACATTTAGCTCAGTATACAAACACGCTACCAACTGAAATAAAGTGTCGGACTGTGTATTGAAATCAACATTTAGTACGGTTTATGTGTTGTTAGCAAAATAATTCTATATTACGTGATAAAATAATTACACCTCTGTACACAAATAAAAAACTGGTACGTTGGTATTAACGCTGTAAGCTACCTGGTCTCATAAGTAATCGCACTCAAAATATAACTTGTTTTTGAGTGACGCGGAGGTCGAGGTGTAGTGTAGTTCTTCTTTTATATTCATTCATGTATTAAATTATAAAAGACTTGTGAGATTTAAATGTATTTATTGAATGATCATAATACTAGTGTAAATATTTTTATGAGAGTTCGGCCATTCATTTTTTCTGGTACAAAGGCTCCTTCGGTCTAAAATGTGAGAACCCCTGGTCTAAGTCAATATATGTTAATGCGTTGAATAACACGCTCTGGTAGCTTTGTCAGTTCGAAGTACTTTAGTATTAATTTTAACCGAAATTGGGTGGGGTGCGAGTGAAGTCTCTATAAGCGAGGTCCTCGGTGTAATAACCCATATCTTGTGTTAAGAGACTTAAAAACTAAAACGAACTTAATTACCAGAATGGTGGCTACTAGTTATATACATTTTCTTGTATACAATGTATGGAAGCTACTATGTTGTGCTTTTTTCAAATGAGAATATAAGTGGCACTTTTAATATGTGTGTGTTTTGAATATAAAGTCTTAAACCAAGTCTTAAAAAGGAGCCTATGTATACGACTCATCTTCTGTGTCTAATGTTTTAGTTATAAAGTAAATAATTTATGTTTGTATTGAAATGATTAGGGGTTATGGGGGAAGGTGCCCCTTTTACTCCACCCATTGAGTGCGCCACTGGTTCTAAGTAAACGCTTAGTGAGAGGTCATTTTATCATAGATACAATTAATTTATAAAATATGATAGTTATTAAAATGGTTTTTATGAACTTATAATGCCCCTTTTTCTCGTCAAGTGAAAAAATCAAAAGTATATCCATTAGCTTTTATTTAATTAAAGGGTACTAAACTTTTAGTTCAAAACCCTTTTAAAAAGGTTTAGATTATATATATAATGTTAATAATGAATACTTTTTGAGCCAGTGTGTTAAAGAGTCTCTCATTTTATATTATTAAGTCAATATAGTAAGTATAGTATTTATCTTAAAAATGTTAAATAAAGTTTAAATGTAATTATAATTATACAAAAATGTACATTTGTTATATTTGAATATGATGTATTTTCACTGTCTAAAATATGTTTTTCAAGTAAATAGAGTAAGCTCTAGTAGTGTTGTTTTTTCATTGTATCTTCACGCCAGTCAATGCTTTCCACATTTAATAGCAATTAGAAGGTAGGTATGAGGAAGATAAAATTATGAGAAGTACCCTCGTTTGCGTGGAAAAACGGGAAACCATTTAGGAAAAATTACCTTAAGTACACCGTGTAATTGAGCAGGCACGGTATGCACATTTTTGTCCTCGATTCATTATTTTATAGTAAAAATCTTTCTTTCAAAAATGAAGATGAAATACATATTTAAAAAAATTAGATATCACTAAACTTTACACAAAAATATACAAATCAATACATTATTTAATCTATATAAAGCAAAGGATGAAGCAAGAGAGAGGTACCCGCCAACAACTCGTGAAACTCAAAACAAATTATGTTAGTGGGTTTGAAAAAGAACCAAAGGAAAGTTGCCGGGGAACAATGAATTTTTTTTATGGTATATTTCAAGGTCTTTGCTATTATTAGGAATGGAGGGAGGAAAGGACTGCTGCCTAAACCCACCCTTCAAAGTCTCTTGTAGAGTGCGACGGAGAAGAGAGAAAGAGAAGATTTAGCCTGTTTGCCACGTAACTCAAGTTGGCCCGCCACATTGCTGAAAAAAAACTTTTTTGTCTAATCGTTTGTGCTCTATTTGTGCTCATATGTGCCCGAACATGAACATTTTTGCTGTGAAACTGGCCAATTTAGAAAATATTTAATGTGGTGGGCCAACTTGAGCTCAAGCTAGCCACCACATATTGAAAAACACAACATAACAAAATTTATTTAAGTCAATCCATTGTGCTCCATTTGTGGTCATATGTGCCCGAAAATGAACATTTGTGCTTTAAAATTAGAAAATCTAAAGAACAATTAATGTGGCGGGCTAACTTGATTCTTCCTTATACCATAACCTGTAGAAAAAATTGAATTCAAGCTGGCCCGCCACATTTTTAAATATCAATGTAACAAAATGCTGTTTTCACCATTCGTTTGTTTTTCGTTTGTGCTCATATGTGCACAAAAATGAGTATTTGTGCTCATATGTGCCCAAAAATGAGTATTTGCGCTCTATAATTAGAAAATCTATAAAACAGTTAATGTGGTGGGCTAGCTTGAGCTCTAGTTGGATCGCCTTCATTAAATGTTATCTAAAAGGCCTAGATTCACAGCCCTAACGTTAATTTTCGGGCACATATGAGCACAAACTAAGAACAAACGAATCGTGAATACAGAATTTTGTTACATTGATATTTAAAAATGTGGCTGGCCAGCTTGAACTATATTTTTCTACAGTTTATGATATAGGGAAGGTTCAAGTTAGCCCGCCACATTAAATGCTCTCTAGATTTTCTAATTTTAAAGCACAAATGTTCATTTTCGGGCACATATGAGCACAAATGGAACACAATGGATTGACTTAAATAAATTTTGTTATGTTGTGTTTTTCAATATGTGGCGGGCTAGCTTGAGCTCAAGTTGGCCCACCACATTAAATATTTTCTAAAATGGCCAGTTTAACAGCACAAATGTTCATGTTCACGCACATATGAGCATAAATAGAGCACAAACGATTAGACAAAAAAAGATTTTTTTTCGGCATAGTGGCGGGCCAACTTGAGTCACGTCTGTTTGCCTCTAGTCTATAAGAGTGTCACTTTTTGGAATGGGGGAACACAAGCGATCCTAGCGGTGAGATATTTTTACCAACCAAAGCTCGTCAGATTTATCCCTCTGGCCTTTGCTGCATCCATTGGCATTTCGGAGGTCCACTTGCTTACATCGTACGTTTTTCTTACCCTAGGAAGTTATCATCCTGTAAAGGCTACCACATTTTGTATTTTTACGTTTTATGAAGACTTAAAAAAAGACCAACGACAATTCCATAAAATCTTTTGTATTTTTTTCACAAGTTGAAATAATTCCTGAGAATGCTTTGCAAATTACTATGAGGGAAATTAGTATATAGTTTTTAAACAAAGGACCTATTGTGTTAACATAGCCCATGTTGTTAATAATATCACCGTAATAAAAATAGTTACACTGTTTGAAAAAAATAACTGTACTAATTTTATATAATAATAGTTATAATAATTCTAACAATAATAATAGAGTTAAGGATCTAGTCAAAACCATAATTTAAGTTTATATATATATATATATATATATATATATGACCATTGTAATATTTACTGGAAAAATTTATTTAATGCGTCACTATTATTTATATATTAATTATTAATACAATAGATAAAAAAAATATGTTCATATATATCTCAGTAGCGCTAAACGAAAATCGGGCGTCACTTCAGACAAATTTAAAGTGGGTGGGTTGAATATTGGTTTCCACTTTCATTTTGCCTTTCGGAATAAGTTGTCAAAAGTCCCCATAATTTGAATGTACGCATATAATTTTACCGAGCGTAAACGATGCTGAGAAGAGGATTTTCTTATTGTTTTTCGTTAACTTTATGACCGTGAGATGTATTAACAAGGAAATAATATCGGAAATCTATATATAAAAAAGGTGATAGAGTGTTTTGTGAACTACTGATCTAGTTTTATGTAGGATATTGTCAATGTGTTTTAGAAATATTGTAACTACCTTGCATCAGTTGTGCTATCTATATTCAGATGAAACAACTAAAGTACCTTTTACTTTCCGAAGATAACCGAAGGTTTTAAATTTACATTTTAGGCCAAATGACTTTAGGCCAACTGCCTTTTAGGCCAAATGCCTTTTAGGCCAACTGCCTTTAGGCCAAATGCCTTTTAGGCCAAATGCCTTTAGGCCAAACGCCTTTAGGCCAAACGCCTTTTAGGCCAAATGCCTTTTAGGCCAAATGACTTTTGGTTTCTTTTTAGGCCAAATGCCTTTAGGCCAAATGCCTTTTAGGCCAACTGCCGCGTCCCCGCGGGATTCACCATCCCGAGCGCGAGAAGCGCGCTATACCGCAATTATAGATTGCAGCCTGTTCTCCTGGCCCAGGAGACTCAACATTAAATATTGCATAACTAGCCTAACGGTAACATAACTACAGTGTCTCACAATAGACACGAACAGTTTCCTATTATTAATCCCTACCAAATGATACTTCTACTAATCCTCGCTGGACGAAGACTAACCCTAACAATAACATATTAATCTGGAGTCTACTCGTCGTATCTAATCCTCGTAGTAGTTAAGTCCTTCGACATCCTCCGGTTTAGAGTATCCATTCCCCTAGGATAGAAAGACCACCGTCGACAAGATGATAGATTCAGACTGGAAGTTCGCGCTTAATAGGCCTGCGTAGACGAAGTTTAAGCGATCGTCTGCTGGCGTGTTCTGTACTCCTTCCCAGCAGTCAGGCGTATATATAGTGGATAGGCCCGTACGAAGCGAAGGGGAACCTCCCCCAAACTTCTAGAAGAACGACGCGCGCTGGCCAACGTTTTTCTTGGAGCGGTCAGTCGGTTGATGGTTTCGGTCGAACGCGGAGTTATTCCCAGCGGTGGTGATCGGTCACTTATCTTCTGTGGTGTGTCATCGAATTGGGCATCGGGCTTACAGGACGAGTCGGTGAAGCGGTATGTAAATAAAGAGATATATTATTAGCGAAGCATTTACATTAGTATGTTATGTTTAACTTTGATGATTTGCAGGAACTAGCCAAATATACGTTCTCTTGCACGTGTTAACGGGGCTAACCCAGGTTTGCCCGTTACAAAATCTTGACTCATATCTTTTTGCGCCTCTATGGCTAATTTGACCCTATCAATTTCCTTTTCAAAATGCTGCTTAGCTGCCTCTGCGTTTGTTATCACTTGAGTGATCTGCCTGTCTGTTTCTACTACTTTGTTTTCTACTACTCCAAATTTTTTTTTAACCACCTGGTTTAATTTTTTAGCCTGTTCCTTATGGGTATTTACTTCTGTCAGGATCTCAAATTGTGTATTTCTTAGCAGTTCCTGTTCCTTTTCTAATTGTCCTTGCCTAGCCTCAGACACCACCAACCTATCATCTACCTTAGTCAGCTGTGTTGTGATGTTCTCCTTGGCTCGTCCTAACTGATCAACCTCCAATTGTACGTTACTGAATCTCTTCTCACATGCCTGATTGCTTTCTTTTATTCTTTTTTCTATTGATATCTGCCCTTCCTCAATCCTTGAGATTAAGGTCTGATTTATGTGATCTATCTCCCCTTTCAGTTTCTGACTACTCTCGAGTATTAAAGCTTTGTGGTTTTGGCCTTGGGTCACTATCTCAGTGCTAACTTGATCAATTCTCTTATTCAAAATTAAATCAATTTTTTCCAGCCTGTAGTTGACTTCCCTAACCTCTTCCTTAACCTCCATAAATTTTGAGTTTAAGTTCAAATCAGCTTTCTCAAATTTTGAGTGAATTTCCTTAAACTCAGATAACATTATTGCGCACAGCCGCTGCATCTCAGGATTGTTTGGTTGTAAAGATTCAGAGGGGACACTTGGTAAAATTGGGCCTACATTCTCACTACCAGTAATTCGATTAACTTCCACAGTCAGATCAGTACAAACTCCTCCGGACAAAATATAGTTTTCCACTAGAAGTTGGCCACCACTGTTGTTATTATCAATAACTAGGCCTACTTCCATTTCTAAACTTTGATTATCTAACTCTACTACTTGGCTTGTTCCAGTTTTGGGAAGCAAAATCTCATTTCCCACTGGCAGTTGAATCGCCATCTCAACTAATCCACCTTGGCCTACTACCACTGAGGCACTATCCTCATCACTACTATTGCCTGTGAAGTAATCAAACTTTGATCTATTTCCTCTATCACTGTTCAAATAATCCATCCTAGCTTGTTTGTTTACATCCCCTTCAAAACCCTTAAACTCCACATGGCATTCAGCACCACTCTCCTGACCCGACATTGTGTTCTTGTTTTGCTTACACAAATACATAATAGCAGTGTTATTTATTAGTTCAGTTGTGGTGTATATCATTAATAATCATATCAATTTAGACAAAATCATGTTTGACTTGTTCATGAACTTCAAATCTAGTTGTTGAAAAACACAATAGCAGTATTTACCTGAAATTCACAATATGTGGGATATGGCATTTAGTGTTGCTTGGACTTAACACTAACACATTTTAACATATAACAATTTGAACTCATGCTGTGTGATATACATACTGTAGTTTTCAATTTCATTCATTCATGCGTATTACATGTAATGTAAATTAACTTTTTTTTTTTACAGAAACATGAAGTGTAATAGCGTTTTATTTATAATTTTATTTATATATTTTTTAAACCTTTGCTGTTGTGTAATACGCGAGACAAATGTTTATCTGAAAAGAAAACTTTAAAAATTGAGTCTGGTTGTTTTTATGGTAGCACCTGTACTTTTGTTCAAAATTATGTTTACACAAAAGAGAACCAAGTGTGGACCAAGTAATATTTATTATTGAGTATAGTTTTTAGTGTAAAATGTAACTATATATTAATTTAATTTGTTGATAGTTTAAAACAAAGTCTGATTGTCTTTCACTCTGAACCTGAAAAACTGACGCGTAAATATGCCATGAATAAATTCTGAAAAATGGTCCTGGATTCCAAGTTCCTGAAAGTATATATTTATTTTTCTCACCCTTACTGCTTCTAAAGTTGTCTAAAGTTGAATATCGTTGGCGTTGTTATACTTAGTCGAATCCTCAGGTTGTCATGTTGTAACATTAGCCGCTAGCTAAAGTTACAATACTAGGAATTGTAAACTTACCCAATTCTACAAGACGTCAGCGGCCATGCTCATGTAAACACTGCGAGCCACTTATTAACACACACCTGGCCGTCAAGACCTTCCTTGTAAGACTGAGGCGCGTCAACTGGAATACGTCACGCCGTTTCTGCTTGCCCAAAGACCATAAGAAGAAAAGAAGTAACACTCCACCAAGTTTACGAGCGGGCTTCTACTAGATCCGTGAGGCTCCTAGAACCTTCTCCACCCTGTCTACGTTCTTTGGTCCCCCCCCTTGACTATGTTCTGCAAGCCGTGTTTTGTGCATATAAAAGACCAACCATGTGAAGTGTGAGCCACTCTTGGGCTGGCGTTGGAATTCGCCTGAACAGGCGAACGCTTCAAAATTAACGATGTAAGCTAAATTCAGTTTAGATGAAATCTTTAACGTTTCTAAAATTCCGTTTAGGCACTTTGTTGTTATTTCATAATGGATAGACTTGATCTTTCAAATTTGCGTTTTAGTGACTTTCCATGATAAATGGACTTAAAACTTTCATACTGGCATTAGGTTGCGTCTTCAAATATCTGCCTACATATAACTTAAAACTTTGCACTTAGCAGTAT
Source organism: Timema cristinae (assembly GCA_039000515.1). Taxonomy (NCBI): domain Eukaryota; kingdom Metazoa; phylum Arthropoda; class Insecta; order Phasmatodea; family Timematidae; genus Timema; species Timema cristinae. The sequence continues at coordinate 27,910 of JBCFYV010000904.1, read as the reverse complement.
GCATATAGTAATTGGACTTTATGACTTTTCAGATTTAATATGTTAGTGAAACAAGTTACGATTTTACTTCGTTTGGGCATTTGTGTTGATTTAAATGACAAGGCAAAGTTCACAGTTAAGATTTAGATCTATTATGATTGAACGTAAAACTTCGGGCATAATAAATTTAAATTGCGTAAAGGTTGCTGGGATCATATTATGTTATGTATACTATTTATGATGTTACGTTTTGTGCACTTATATTATTGAGCGTAATCTCTAAAAAACCTGCTTTTGTTAATTATTTTCAAAGGTTAATAAGTTTGGTGCTGAACTTATAAATTATGTCATTCATAATTTTACCTTGTCTATGAACTTTAAATATAAACCTCGTAAGGTGTTTCATTAAGCTAATGTTTATTGTATTAGGATAGTTCTTGTTGGGTTGTTTTTGATGTTCACCTTTGAACATGAATTACCTGCCGCCATCAGCGCACCATAGGGGTAAATGGAAGTTGTCATAGCAACCAAGTTGTGGTTGTAAACGAGAGGTGTAGGCCAATCTAATGCATGGGTCAATCCAACACCAACATCTGGTAATACGTCAGTTAGGTTTAATCATTTACCCCCTTCCCCTTTTTGGGACTGATGAGGTATTAATAATAATGTTTATAGGTTATATTTTGGTAATTGTCTTATTGAACTGTACGAGGTTAGGTTGAGGTTTATTTGTTGCTTTCGCGCCAAACTGTAGCTTTCCTGAGTAAGCGTAGATGTTTGCTTTCAAATTTGGCGCTCATGGTATGAGGCCATTGGATAAGGTTGTAAAGACGTTACATACTTGATGATTGTTTATGTATTTATATCTATTTTTGTTCTCTTTTTTGAGAAGTTATAATAAATTATTCTTGATGGTGATATTCGTTCCTTCTTTATAAGTATCATCCTTCGGTTATTTTAAGTTAAGTAGTTCATGTGAGGTAATCACTAATATGGTATGACGTCTGGACTGTGTTGATCGACCTTTGAGGGCGACCGTGAGAACTTGCCCTCTTCTATCTCTAATTGCGTGTGCTGGGTGTTATCTAGCTTACCCAGCGGGTATAACAAGCTCACTCACCCAGCCCACTCTATCGATTGTTATTGTGTTTTTTTTTAAATTTCCTTATTAAGTGTTTGAACCCTCTCTTTTGGATGGTAGATCCTAATTGTGGTTCAATGTTGACCCCTTCTAACGAAGTGTCCTTCTGTAAAAGAATCCTCGTGTTGAATCCTTCCTAATATGTTTACTTAGTTGAAGAGTCCTTCGCGGGGTCAAACAGAATTGTTGTATTGAAATGTCGTGTGAAAGTGTCCTCACGTTAAAGTGTCCTTTTGTCCTTGTGGCAAAACACGCTTGAAGATAGCTTTGTTGGGCGAAGCACTCTTTATCTCGGGTCGTGAAGTTTAGACTTTGATGGTCTTACACATATTGCACTGTACACTTGGGTGAGTACTTTAAATTAGCCCGATTGTTCCGTTCACTTACTTACCGATTTAATTCGCAAGTCGCCGTCACAATCCAACAAACAACCTGACGTGTATTTGGCAATTGTGCAAAGTCCAAAAGTCTTGCCCCACGATGGGCGCCAATTGTAATGTGAAGTTAGAAGTAGAACTCCGAAAAGAAAAAAATACACACGGCCATCCAATCATTTCTTTCTATTAACTAATAATTTCCACACAAGGTTGTATTTCACGAGACCAGGCTGGATTGGCGTCAGGGACGCGTACAAAAAAAAACTACGACCAAAGGATGCGCATGCGCGACAGAGAAAACATCTCTTCCACGCATTCTAGCGGAGATTGAAAACCTCCCGCTAGATTCAAATTTAAAACACAATAAGTTTTAAACAAAGATAAACTAATAAATGTGTTAAGCATATTCATTAGTTGATATAGGGAGAATAACCAATATCTAATCGTTTACAAAAGCATACATTACAGATGATATAGTCTTAGTTGGATCAGACGGTTCCAAAAGGATGGAATGGACCCTGGGAAAAATTGTGAAGTTGTTTCCTATATCTGATAGAATAACAAGGCTCGCAAGAGTAGTGACTACTAAAGGTGTAATTCTGAGACCTATACAATGACTCTACCCACTAGTGGTTCCTGATGATAAATTTGGAACACTAAAGACTTAGTTAGCGGAGAAGAAAGTAACTACTTCAGAAGATCCTTCTAGAATTGAAGAGCAGCCCTTAAAGACCAAACGTTCTAGCAGAAGAGTCAACGTTCCCTGATAATATTACGATTATTGAAGGATATCCATCCTCAACGCTGGGAGAATGTTAGTGACAGAACTCAAGTTGGCATTATAAAACTTTTTTTTTTACGTTGCTTGATGAATTTTGTAAAGTAGATTAAGATTTTTACTGTTGAAATTGGTAGATTGTATTTACATTTAAAGTTTTGAGATTTAATGTTATATATTGTGATTTTCCTGTAATAAAATCATACTCATTTTTCCGTATCAATTTTGTACATAACAAAAACTATTTATTTCCAGAGATAATGTTCAATAATATGGTAATTTATAACTAAAATTGAAAAAAGTTATGGCTTTTTTTACTGGATGAGAGTGACAAAGTGTCTTAACATTAATTTGTTAATATTAAAAGTATAAAGCTAGTTTCTCACAAGTGATTATTTTGCACCAATTGCACGACAAAGCATCTTTAATATATTACCATAGTTAATTACTTGAAAAGAACCCTCTGACTTTTTGACACTTTACAATTTAAGTATGTTGTGAGATAAGAGCTAAATGCACCAAGCAATAAACACTTATTTTTTAATATTTCTTATATCAATCCCACTTGAATTGATATATACATTGCTTGAAAAACCTACTTCAGTAGCCAAATGGTCTAAGGCCTCATTCTTTTATTAGACTGGCCTAACAAAGATATGGAGATTTCCAATAGGTTCTACAGAGGGTGGTTATTCTTAATTGGTTTTACACTCTTATTCAACCCGAATGAGGTTACACTACGTCTAAAATACTTCCTTCCATTGGAGTTATTATAGTCCAGCGAATTTATTGGTTCCCTTACGGATTATTGCCAAGCTAGCTGAATTTTGGTATGTGTTTTCATTTATTAGTCATAAATAATGTACCAAAAGTAACTTTCAATTTATTGTACAGAAAAATTATACAGTGCATAATAAGTTTAAATATAAGTTTTAAATCAATATCATCCTATCTAATGGACCTATGACTTAAAGGGGGTATATTAAAATATGTGGATTAGAAAAATTCCTACAAATATGTTTCGATACGTCTTTCTCGTATATACAAATATTTCTACGTATTACGGCTTATAAAACCTGTACACCTATATTAATACTTTACAACTGGTACTCTTTTCCACACCACCTTAGAGGTAGAGTAAGATTAGCATTATTTTCTCCTTTAGGATTAATACACGATTTCATCACATTCTATGAATTATGCGCCTTCTTCTTCCTCTTGGTTTACTTCTTGTTTTGTGTTTGTCGTTCTTCTTAATCCTGTACATATGTTTCAACTCGCTCATGAGATAGAAAATACATATCTTTTGGTAAGAAATTCATGGGATGTCAGCGTCTTGATTTATTTACTCTACATTTATTTCTTCTTCCGGTCCATGTGAAGATTATTCATCTGGTGTAGAATTAATGCAGGATTGACTACGACAATTACCATAAATTGCTGAATAATATACACCTTTCTTTCTACAGCCACATTTTGGTTCACACACTTTTGAAAAGTTGCATACAATCATATTGAAAAGGGAATCTGGAGCAGGAGATTAGGATTTTATTTTTGGCTCCAAAAAATTACATTTCATTAGTCATAACCAGCCTTCAGGATTTAACTTATTGTCTAACAATGTTTGGACTTGATAATAAGCCCGAGATAGATGTTGCTAAACTGAACTAGCTGACGGTGGAAGTAAAGCTCGCTTTACAGGTTTGTTAATTCTAAATGACTTAGCAAAACACATGTGTCGATGAGTATCAATGGAAACTTCCTTAATTGGAGGATCATATAACGCTAAAAGTAAACTTAGTACATTAGAAAATATTAATTACTTATAACAAACTTCTTGCTTAAAAACTTCCGCCAAAACTTGTAAATACTCATGCTTTTCTAATATATTTTAAGATTTTCTTTTTTCCTCGTTAGAAACGATAGATGCTGTTTCAAAACCATTTATTGCGTGTAAGAATAAAATATGATCTTTACTTCTTTCATAATGCCCAAAACTTCATGAAGAATATATTTTCCTCTTGAATTTCGTTTTACCTGTTTTCAGAAAGAAAACTTCTTTCAATTTAGGCGTGCGAGCTATAAGAAGCACTAAAAGACTACATACTCTCCAACAAAAAAACTATTATATTTCTTCTACACGACTGCTCGAATGCTGTTTCAGTAATCAAAACGTCAGCATCGTCTTGAACTTGTTTAACAATGAAATTACTAGCTTCCAACTTTTCTGACAACATCGAGACTAGTCAGATTATGTTGTGTGTGTTGGAAAGGAATTTTACTTGATTCATCGTAACATTTATAGTTTCATCGAAGAGAGCCTCAGTTAATACACGAAGTTTGGAGGATCGATGTAGTTGTTTCGAAGCTTTTTTATTTTCCTGTTTTCATTATATCCATTAAATACAACTATTGAACACAAATTAAACTGCACATATTTAATATATGCCACAAACATATGATCTAAATTATTATCTTGATGCAATACAACATGATACAAAAGACATGGAGCCAATTCATACTGTAGGTAGTCACGGAGTATTTCATCGTATTTTTAGTTATAAATTGTCGATAATATTCACCATATTTCTGTGTCAACTGTTTTAATATCTTTCAACTAACTTTTTTTATTCTCTATGAACAACACCACTGAAGTTTAAATACTAATATTCAATCCTCTATACGCTGCTACATTGATTTACTTTGATTATTTTAATTGTTTTGTTAACATGGCAACAGTTTTTTAGGAAGAAACCAACATTTAATGGACGCTTTGGTTTTCAGAATAGTAAAACTAGTTTGGTGCGATATATTAGTTCAATTTAATCTTATTTTTCTTCGTAGTTTCTACTGGGAGACATTTTGTTTTAAAGTTTGACTACTTATCATCAGAGCGAATATAAATTTAAGCTACAATAACTACCAGAAGTGAGAGATATTCATCTTTAAATACTTAGATGTGATGACAGCAGATCTGTTTTTTTTTTATTAAGAAAAAGAAAGAAGGAAGACTTATACAAGTAACAACTTTCTATTTACTAGCTCCTAAATCAGGACTACAATTACACCTTCATTCTCTGTTTTACTAAGACATTTTGTTCGGTATTTAAATAAGTTCGTAAGAGGACAAACACATCTTAATTCATTTAACCTTACTAACCACTAATTATTAAGAGTGATAGGATCTCTTAACACTCAAGTTGTATATTTATGATCAGTACTTACTTTATTGTTCTAATTTAATGGTCATATCTAATGCATATATTCTCATAAATAATCATATATAAGTTATTTTTTGGGAAGTTGGGCAGAAGGGGGAGGATGAACGGCGCGGCATGTCTCCACATACGACCAAATTATCCTTCTGTGCCAACAAGCACGAAAATATCAAAATTATTGATATTTGATCACTGTTAAGATTATAGTGCTGGTGTGTGTATAATAAGTATAATATCAATATTGATTATCAACATGCTTCTAATCTTGAATAGACCGTTTCCGAAAATGAATTTGCAAAACAATAAACAGTCTTGAAGATAACCGTTTATTCCTATGGCTCTGCATTTCCACGCCAAATGAAATGGGCCAATCTTTATAACTCTATTCTTTATTTAGAAAAAGCTTGTACTTAGCAAGGCCACTCAAACCTCTCTTCTACATTCAGTACAGTTAAAACCAAAAATGTAATAATATTTGTTACTGGTCACTCGTAACAAATTTTTTTATAGATAGATTGAAAAATATAAATTTACTATGAATAGAGATGTTATCTACTACATAAGGAGATAAAATAAAACAACGTTGGCATATAAAGAACACTAGGCCTACTTACCAAGGGTATGGTTCAAAATAATGTAGTTTGGACACTTTTGAACTACTCATCAATTCAAAAAGTAGTGACCTTTTACGGATTGCAAATATTTATTGTGATCAACTTATATTTATATCTTGCTGAACGAAAGTTCATCAGCTAACACTCATTACATTACCTTAGTATAATGAATGAGCAAGGAGAAAACGGGATAAAATATGTTTACACATACACAACTATTGAACTATTGTGTTTTGAAAACAAATAATCACAAATTATTTATTAAAATTATATACTTGTTAAAAGAATACAATACATTTACTGGTGTGACTTAAGTGGTTTGGTCGGAAGGCTACCATGCACATCATACAGTTGCTATAGTTGCTTCAGGTATTTTTGTAAAATAAACATAGTTATTTTTAAATCTAATTATAGATATCACAAGTGATAGTAGATGATATAAAGATATTTATAAAAGCATGGACTATATTTTAACATAGACTTACTTTAATTAGCTACTCTATGGCATTAAAAGCTCTAAAGTTCATTGCCGCACTCACAAAAGTACGCCACCTATCCCTATATTGAGGTATTTCTATCCAATATATCTCATTACAGCCTTTCTTTCTCAAGTCTATACATATTCTATCCCATGTAGGTCTAGGTCTTCCCAGTGGTCTTTTCCCATCAGGTTCACCATTCAATACCTCGAACGCAGTTCAAGATTATCCCATTCACGATACATAACCTGCCCACCGTAACCTGAGAGATTTTACTACCCTATCAATGTCTTGTGATGAGTGCAGGATATGCAGCTCATCATTATGTATCCTCCTCCACCCCCCAATTTATTCATACATTTATGGAACAAATATCTTCCTAAGAACCGTGTTTTCGTACTTCCTAAATTTAATTCTGTCAATAAAGTTAAGAAATCACTTTTCACACTTATAGAAAACAACGGCAAAAATGTGGTTTTGTATATTCTGTGTTTTACTTTTCTCGACGGCAGGTAAGAAGCCAACAACTTATTGACCGAGTAATAACAAGCATTTCCCGACTGTATTCTATTCCTAATTTCCAAACTAATATTGTTATTGCTAGTTAGAATTGTTTCTAAATATTTGAACTCACAAACCCTATCAAATGCTATATTGTTTGCTGTAATATCCAAACTATCAACCTCAATGTGTTCTTTGTGTGCCATTTACTTAGAATTTTCATACTTAAATATGGACATTAAATCTTTTTCATTAATATGAATCATATGGTCAACACAATTCAACCATAAAAATATCTTCTAAAAGAAATATCAACACACTAAGCGCACGAACTGTGCTCTGTGGATCCCAAGGAATCCGTGGACAATATCTGGGGATCCATGGATTAATTTCTGTAACGGCTTCTTTGAATTGTAATTAATAAAATAAACGATATCTTGACTAAAAAGATTATGAAACTTCTTTAACTGACTTTCATTACTATTAATAGTAATCTTAAGGTCAAAAAATTGCCATTACAATGATATCTCTTTATGTATATGGGAATAATTTAAAAATTATAAAGATCTCGCAGTTTCTGAAATATTCGTGACTCTGAAGACCGAAAATAATAACCACTTCTCCCTTCTGTAACCTAGGGGTGAAACGTGTTCAAATCCAACCAATAGTATTGGTCAAATCTCTTAGCAATTACACATAGTACTTTTACGTTAATTAGAACTTTAGTTATTCTAGATTACTGCATAGCTGTTGTTCTCCATTATAAATTTTGTTCTAAATGAATTATATCAACCAATACATACAGATAATACTTGAAGGACTTGAAAAACCCATCCAATGGTCTATATCATATCGTCTTCTTTCTGTATTTAAATTGTCCAAGGCTTTAAAAATTAATCGAATCAGAAGAACAATTTATTTAGATTTTTTTAAAGGGCTAATTTGATATTTACAATTTTTACATTTTTTAAAGAAGCATTGGGATTACATTGTAAAACTCTTAAAGACTGTTCTACTTGCTGGTGAAGGAACACAAACCATACAGTTTTAATGAGCGATGGATATAATATAAAAATATTCTGGTACTCACAGCATAGTTTCATTTAAATTATTTACCATACGTATGAAAAGTAAATATTTTAGCTAGAAAAAATAAAACACAAAAATTATATATCTCTAGGAAACCACTATTATAATATATTGAGATACATCATGTTTCCTGGCAACAAATACTTATCATTGCTTGATTTTTTTTAAAACGTAAGAGTTTGATTAATGAATCTATGTTTTATAAGTAATATAAACGATAATATTACACGTGATAATGTAATATAATATTATCTACGACATTATGGGAGGCTCACAAAGGAGGCTAAATGGATAAAAAGATACAATTGAGATCATCACCTAAGAGACTCTCCATCTAATTTATACCTGGTCAACATTATAAATACAAGGATTACAATTTTTAGTATTTATTTCTAATGAATAGTGATATATTTATGAGTGTCTACCTGCATTATTTGTAGTAACTTAATGACCAACCAAATAATGTTACTACTTTATTTTAGGTTACCTGATAGATCATTATCTTGTCAAATCAATGTACTCGGGTTTTACCTTTGTCAGTTTATGTTTTTTTATTAAAACGAGAATGATTCTAAGATAAGCTATGATGTTCTTTTATTCAGTGAGAAAATGGGTGTGAAAGACAATAAGCTGAAAGATTTGGCATGCCAGTCGCTTCAAATCAAGAGAAAATAAAAAATATGAATTTACAAGAATATCCATATATTATAATGAGGTTCAAGGATATTTTGGAATCCTGTCTCGATCTAAATTCTAATTAAATGAACCCTCACATTTTTTAAATACCATAACTCTACATTTGGAACATTCTACCAAACAATCAAATAATTTCAATAAAAAGAAAATGACCACCTTCGAAATTCCCGTAACAATAATTCAATTTCCAAAAACAAATATACATAGTTGTGGCTCGAAGGGTTGAGTGATTTACCCTCATCTGAAGAGATTAACAATTCAGGCAACAGTTCTAAATTCAAAACTATCTCCTTGGACGATAATTTAAAAATTACAACTGTATATGCAAATGACCTAGAAATTTCTATAATTTTGACCAATTATAGGAAACCAGTCCTATATTAATTAGAAAGTTCATCAACCCTTATTATTTTTACAGTGAAAGTTAATCTCTTGAAGATGTTTCGAACTTTTCCGAAATTACAAGTTAAAGGAAATTAATACAAAAAAAAATTAAGAATAGTGGCTTAAAAAAAGGGTAGATTTCCCCTGTACAGAATATTTTGAAAATGAAGAAACTTAATCTTTATGAATTTTGTTATGCAATATTTTCCTTAAATAAAGTACGTTCATCCCCAAATGTGGGTCAAATTGCTCGGATATTTAGGATATAGGCCTATGAAATCTTATATGTTTGGATAGATAATTGATTATTCTATTAGGACCCCGCTTTGTACTCTTGACAGATATTATAGTTTGGGCCCTGGAGTACCTTAAATATGAGTACAAAGCATAATTCTTCTAAAAAAAAATTATTCATTACTAAATTTTGTTCAAATTACTAAAATATTTAGGGTTTATGCCTATGCACACTTATATATTTGGGTGTGGAAATGATTTTGCTATCAAGGTCCTGCTTTGTGATCTTGATAAAAAAAATTGTTTGGGTCCTGGGGCGTTTAAAATATGTTTGTAATTCAAGATTTTTTATAAAAAATATGTTTGGGTCAAATTGATTCTATCTGTAGGGTCTAAACCCATACACACTTATATGTTTGGCTTGATAGTTGATTTTACTATCAGAGCCCTCCATTGAATTCTTGACACAAATTTTGGTTTTGCGTCTGAAACACTTTAAATATGTGTTTAATGCAGGACCTTTCTTTAAAAAAATTAGGTTTCATCGTTAAGTTTTGTTCAAATTGTTCGGATCGGTAGTGTCTAGAACTAAGCACATTTATAAGGTTGAAATGAATTAACTGCCAGGGCCCCACTTTGTGCTCTTGAAACAAATTTTGATTTGGGCCCTGAAGCGACTTAAATATGTGTTTATTTCTGTATTTTACTTATAAAAATATGTACTTCACTCTGTTTAGGCCAAATTACTCAGATTTATGTTATAAGATCAATCAAACATAATGTTAAAGAGTTTTGGAATTTATATATTATATATTTAAAATTGTTCTCATCTTTCTCTCTAATCTTTTTTCTGAACTAGTTTTTTATTGGCTATATTTGTTTTTTATATTATATATACATATATGTATATATATGTATAGATAATGTATATACATATGTTTATATGTTTTGTATGTTTGTTTTATTTGTTATTTGTATTTCGCTTATTTAGGTTATAGACGTGTAGCTTATTGTGGATGTGGAATTGATCAGTCCAATAATAAAATGGCGTTGTTAAACTAGATACTGTTGTCAATTTTTCATAAAATAGTATTTAAATACAGGATTTCCATTAATATGAATCTATGGTTATTTATATATAAAGATATATATATATATATATATATCTTAGTGTAAAAACAAGCATTTTATACACATATTAATTATGTAACTTTTATAAGAACTTGTCTATTAATTAAAAATCCAAATTTAGGTTTTTAAATAATAGAAGATAATAATTTAAAAAAAATACTTTTATATTGGCATAGTGATAGTGCTGCTCTCTAATAACCACGGAATGTGTTAAGGAGTCTCTCCACTGCTGCCATCTATCAGACATGTTTCACCGCAATTAAATGAATATAAGCGATGATTTTGTTGATAAAATGCTAATATTTCTAGTAGATACAAATGAGACTTTTATTTGTGGTGCTTGTTTAAAAAATGTCTGAATGTAGACCATTCAGAATTGAGGCAATTAAGGATTCTATGGATATATTGCAAATAATTATAATGGATAAAAATCAGAATTTTTGTTAAAGTCGTTTATTTGAAAATTGTCTGAATGGAGACCATTCAGAATGGATACAATTAAGAATTTTGAGGATATTATGAAAATGGTGTGGCGTGCGCATTGGGTGGCGGGCTCTGCAAACTGTAGCGCTTGAGTCGGGGTCGGCTCAGAGTGGGCTGACACGACGTGAGAGGTCATGATTAACTGGCCTGACTTGAAAGAGTCAACACCTCTCTCTACGAATGGCTAGTCTAGATTGGGAGTCGTTGAACAATGCGCACGCTCACGAGTCGAAGGAAGCCTCTTGTGTGTTGTATATTCTATAAATAAATTATACAAGTATCTTTCCATCCACGGCTTGATTATTACTTCTAATTAAGATCCTCAGACAAACGGACCCGAGCATAGCACAATGGTAGCAGACAACAAAGAAAGAACGCGTGATAATTTGAAAAACCATCAGTCAAATCCAAGTATACACTAGCATGCAAGACGTCAACAATTCCGTCCCAGAAGTGGAAAGTGACCCATTAGATGACAACTCAACAATCCGGAGGGCATCGCGAGGCAATATCGCTATCACCAGCCAGATCAACACGTTACAGACCAGAACCACGGAGCAGATTGGAGCACGTTAGGTGTTCACCATATCCAGCCCAGGGGCCATCAGACGAAGGGGCCAAGCGGCCATTCAACAAGCATCCCTACTCAGAAAAAAACGGGAAGGTCTGCGGTTCGCCACGGACAAGCGACCCCGAGAATGGATCAACAACAAGCACGACCTACAGGATCTACCAGTCAACAACACCACTAACAGCTAAGTACAGTCATCAAGTTCCAGCAACCCATTCTCCAAATGTTTAATCCAGTGTGTACACACTCGACGCGGAGGGGTGGTAGATGGGCAACACCCATCTCAATCAGGGTTCGCCAATAATAAATATAAAGAGTGATTTCTCCTTTTTTTTAAGGTCAGATGAGTATAATGGGAATCAAAATGAGTAAACTATAGGTTCTAGGGGCCAGTTGGACTAAACTACCTCTTTGAAATAAAACTGCTGAACGTTGGTCTAATAGGTAAGAAACGTCTTAAAAACAATTGATTTGGTGACGTAGAAGAAAAAATGTTATACATATGAGTCAGGTCTCTTCTAACATTCACACGACTAAACACCAAGGTTTAGCCTTACTATAAACTATTTATGAGGTACTATTTACTCTTAGAAAAAGGCTTAGCGCTATAGGGTTGAAGCCACTAGGTATTAATACAGACTAAAGGAAAACAAGGTCTAACGAAAGGTGTACGTTTCGTTCGACGCTGTTGCTGAGGTCAGGGGGTCAATTGTCTAGCTAGCGCAACGCGTTAACATTGAGAACCTATTATTTAGGACACCACCTAGGCCAAATAGAGCAAGAGCCGGCGTAAGGTTAAAAGGGAAAAAGAGGGTAAGGGTCGGACATCGTAGAGTGAATAGGGGACGCGTAGATGAGAAGAATCCGAACCAGGGAAATTATCGCAAAATCCCATAGGAATAGTAGACTAGACTCTTGCCCAATAGTTAATTCTACTCGCCGTCATCATGGATTTGGATCCAAACAGGTTGTTGAAAGATGAACTACAATACGAGATCATAATTCGTGGAGAAACCCGTTAGATACGGTGGATGGGTTACGCAGCCAACTCCTCCTACTATTAGACAGGGAAAGAGACTTAAACGCCTCGATAGTAAAAACAGCCTTAATTCCTCCGCTATCAGACGAAGTTCCCAAAGTAGAACGGAGGTTACATACCCTAAAGGAAGACCTAACTGACAAGACAGAACTTACCCCAAGTCAAATAAAGAAATTTGAAACTACCTTGTTACATCTTTCGTCGAGACTATAAAGGGCGACCATAGACGATAGTAAGTTAATAGAAGGAAAAGATACTGGTTTAAAATTATGCGAACAACTCAAAGCAAAGGTAAAGTCGCTTAGGGGGCACCAAAAGGAGCCCACGCGTTCTAGTAACGAAGAGGAGCTATCCAGCCGTCTGGCAGAGGGCTTGGGGGTGTCAAGAGATCTTACGACTGAAATAAAAAAAAAACCGAATAACAAATCACCTATAACTGATCCCATCCAAATGGAATCGCATGATGTTGTTAAATCCAGACTTTTTACGGTCTTGAGTATAGTGAGAAAATGGGGAGTACGTTTTGGGAGGAGTCAGACCCAGTGGATTGTTTAGAAAGGGTAAACGAACTTAAAGCCACTTACCATTTAACCGATAAGGAGTTATTACAAGTGCTTCCCGAAATTTTTCAAGGAAGTAGGTTACGGTGGTTGAGAAACAATCAACATAACTGGCGCGATTGGGAGCAATTTCAAACATTATTCAAAGTTAATTTTTTTAAGACTAACTACCAAGAGTTAATAGAAGAGGAGATTCCGGGAAGGATGCAAAAACCCACGGAATCCGTACAGGAGTATGTAACTGAATTGCAAACTCTAATTAGAAGGCACTGGGGGTTCACGCAGGAACAGGAGCTGAACCGTGTTTTTCGCAACCTAAGGCCCGATATTAAAATAGGTTTAACTAGAACCCAGATACAGTCCGTCCCTCAGTTAGTGAAAGAGGCCGCAAGTTTCGAATTGAGCCAACAAGAAATAAAAAATTACAATAGACACTTTAGCGAGGAATATAAACTTAGAAGGAACCCCAGTGTTGGCGGACGGCGTAACCAGGAAAACCGGCAATACCAAGAGGAGCCCGCGTTTGCACGAAGGGTCGAGAGGGAAACATTACCATACAACCCAACAGTCAAGGGAGATAGAGAAGGTAATATCTCCTCCCTAAAAACTCGAAAATGCTTCAATTGTTTTTCGACGACGCATTTGGTCCGTGACCGCCCTAATAGAAACCCAAGGGTTAAGGAGCAAGGAAAAGGGAATTTTTTTTTTTAAGTAGGCGTGGTCCGAACAAACTATCCACGCCGCTGAATCCACTCGTGAATCACAACCACGAGGGCGCGCTAAAGGGAGTGAATATAAATATTGGCAAAATAAATACAATCGCTCTTTTGGACACGGGCTCAGTTAGCAATATCATGTCTATAGAGTTATATGAAAGTCTAGAAAAAAACAAACTAAAAGGGCTTACACCATGTGATGTACAATGCGTCTTAGCGGACACTAGAACCTTAAAAGTTAAACAAAGGGCAAGGATAAATATCAAAATAGGCAGGGGGCGTGGCCTATTTGGTTTCTGATTGTGGAATCCTTGGTGACACCGGTTATATTAGGACACGGATTCATGCGTGACACAGGGATGAAAATTGATTTCGCTAATAATAAGGTTGTTTTGAATTCGATAACCAGCTAGAGTTTAAATTAGAGCCCTTACCTGAACGGAGGGAGGTAACGGTAGCGGTGGAGACGAAATCCACGGGACGCTTTAATAAGGTGCTGAGTGAATATACGGACGTAATAAGTGAAAAAAATAGGAAGGACCCATGTTCTCACCTTAGACATCGAACTCCTCGACGATTGCCCAGTACGATCTAAACCGTACCACTATGCGCCGCCCAAATTGCAAGTACTTAGGCACCACATCCAAGACCTAATAAAAAAGGAAATTATCAGACCCTCGAAAATTCCGTATGCGTCCCCAGCCTTTCTCATAACGAAGGAAAACAATGAAAATAGGATGGTCATAGACTATAGGAAATTGAACGCCAAGGTTAAGTTTGAAGCGACGCCCTTACCAACTATCGAAATGGCCTTTCAATACTTGGGCGAGGCCAAGATATATACGATGTTGGATCTTAATAGGGCCTACTACCAACTTCCCCTGTCAGAGGCGTCTAAACCGTACACGGCGTTCATTACGCCCGTGGGGCTATTTGAATTCAATTTTCTCCCGTTTGGAATGTGCAATGGGGCACAATCTCTCAGCCGACTGATGAACACCATATTTGGGGACATACAATTCGACTACGTATTTACGTATCTGGACGACCTTGTAATTTATTCTGCAAACGACCAAGAACACGAAAAACATCTGAGAGAAGTGTTCAGAAGATTAAGGGAAGCAGGCCTAACCATCAATCCAAAGAAGTTAAGGGTGGCCGTGATGCAGATTGAGTACCTGGGCCACATAATTTCTTGTAAAGGAGTAGCTGTCAACCCGGAACGCACGCGAGTGGTGCGAGACTTTCCCACCCCCAACAATACGAGGAAACTCGCCAGGTTTTTGGGCATGATCAATTTCTATGGAAGGTTCATACCCAATCTGGCGTCGATCGCCTCTCCTCTCTACCAGATAAAGAAAATAAGGGAACATTTCTGTGGAAATCGCAAGCCGAAGAAGCGTTCCAAGAGTTAAAAGGCCTACTTTCGCGACCACCTATATTGAAAATGGCGGACTTCCGGGAACCGTTTATTCTTCAAACTGACGCGTCGTCGTCGGGATTAGGGGCGGTTTTGTGTCAACGCAGCAAAGAGGGGTTGCAACCCGTAGCCTACGCCAGCCGGACGCTGCACCAACCCGAGAAAAATTATCTCACCTTCGAACTGGAAGCGTTGGGTATCATTTTTGGAGTGAACAAGTTCCGACAGTATTTAGAGCACAGGGAGTTCGAACTTCAAACTGATAACTCCGCCTTGTCTTGGTTATTGAATCATCCCAGACAAATAGGAAAAATAGCTCGGTGAATTGCTCAACTACAAGTTTTAAGGTACTCGCTGACCCACATCCCTGGAAAAGAAAATGTGGTGGCGGACACTCTTTCAAGGATGTTTGAAGAACAGGGAAGAGAACCCGGACCTACGCAGACGCCCGGTGAACGAAAACGAGTCGAGCTTACACCCCCGCAGAAGGAACGAGGAAAACAGGGGGGGGAGGAACCCCCAACGGAGGAATCGTTAGTGGTAGGAGTATTAGCAGGGTTGCCAGAACTGTTCATACCCATCAACACTACCCAACAAGCCGACCCTAAACTACGACAAATTATAACCAGTCTCGGCCAAGGTGAGGCTAGACAAGACTACAAAATCAAAGACGACATATTGTTACATAAACCGTCGAGAACGACCGGCTGGAAAGTGTGCGTGCCTGATTCCCACGCCCGGGTACTCTTCGAGTATTTCCACGTGTCTCCGGTGGGCGACCACTTAGGGGTGGCTAAAACGGTGACCAAGGTAAAGAAGCAACTTTTTTGGCCCAAGATGGAACAGGACATACGAGACAGAGTCCGAGCATGTGAGGTCTGTTCGCGATCTAAACCTGCCCTAAATCGTAGGTACGGATTCTTATCCTCGGATCTGGCACAATTCCCTATGCAGAGGTTATATGTAGACCTGTTCGGTCCCTTGCCAAGATCCAGTGAGGGCAATGTTATTTTACTGACTGTATTAGACGCCTTTTCAAAGTTCGTCTGGCTTATCCCGTTGAGGGCCCCCACGTCCGCTTCAATAGTCAAAGCCCTGAATAGGGAAGTTTTCAAGAACTTTGGTTTCCCGTGTTCCATCGTGTCGGACAATGGAAGCCAGTTCACCTCTCGTTTATTCAAAGATATGTGCTTTTCCAGTGGTATTAGACACTTCACCACTAGCCCATTTTATCCGAATCCGAACCATGTCCAACGTTTTCATAAGAACCTTAAAGCAGCTCTAATAGCTTATCACCATCAATTTCATAGAAAATGGGACACCACGTTACTTTGGTTACAATTGGCGTTCAACTCGGCAACCCACACCAGTCACAAAGCTACTCCCGCTGAATTGTTATTAGGTTATGAACAGCTGTCACCTATTAATCTGCGCTGGGAGTTATATCCAGGGTTTTTAGAGGAAGAACCCCCCAAAAAATGGTGGAAAAATGGGAAGTGGCGTTTAACGAAC
Source organism: Timema cristinae (assembly GCA_039000515.1). Taxonomy (NCBI): domain Eukaryota; kingdom Metazoa; phylum Arthropoda; class Insecta; order Phasmatodea; family Timematidae; genus Timema; species Timema cristinae. Next base: position 10,988 of record JBCFYV010000904.1, on the reverse strand, counting down.
TGAAGAAGTCGCGAGACCTAGTCGCCCGAAGGTACAACGCCCAAAGAGCACCCGTACCCTATAAAGTAGGGGACAAAGTAAGGTACGAGCTCCACACGTTGAGCAAGGCAGCGGAAGGAGTGGCGGCCAAGTTAACCTACAAATGGTCGGAACAAATGGTAATCAGTCAATTCTTAGCACCCGGGACTGTACTACTGGTGGACCCCCTCACCAAATTACCCTGTCGCAGAGCCCACGTGTCGCAGCTTAAACCCTGTGAGTAGGCTTCTCCTCTTCACATGCCCTTCCCCCCCTTCATTCCTTTCGGTGGGAGGGCTTCTTTGACGTGTAGGGCGGGTAGCCCCTTGTTTTTCCGGGTGGTATACCCTTCTCCAAAAAGGGAGGTTAAGACTCTACACCTAATTTCATTGCTGAGGGAACTGCATGCTTACTATTGAGCAACAGCGTTGTCATTCTTTTGTTTTCCGTGATCAGTCTTCCTTCGAATGTATATCAAATTTGGCAATGCTGGGCTGTCGTTGTTGTCAGTACTTGGTGCTTCTTCCTCCAACACATTCGTAAAGTTACAGTAGTCTGAGTCTCGTGTTCCTAATAGCTAGCTCAAAAACATTGACTAAATAAACACTCATATTTTATAAGTACTCTGTGTAGAATAATATGTGTTATTGATCACGTTAAGATTTGGTGTGTATCTGTATGTGTTGGTTGCTTGTTTTGTATTTTTACCGTAATGTTGTGGAACTATAGTTGTATGTGCATATTAATATATTTATTTGAATAATAGTGCATTGTTAACAATTAAGATATAACTAACATTATGGAATCTCCGGCTTGTTACAAACAATTACATTCCAAGAGGAAAATATTAAGTAGTAAAGAAAGGTCATTGGTGTTAAGAGTCTACACCTATTTTCGTAAAGACGGAACTTGTTCAGTAACTCAAGCGGCAATGGCAACTGCAGAAGCTACAGGTGTGTCTTATAAGTTAGTAATCTCTATTAAACAATTCAAAACTAAAAAGAAATCAAAAGAAATAACTCTACTCAAATGAAGCGTTTGGATAAATATGATAGTTTTACTCAAGCAGCAATTCGCAGAAAGGTACATTCACTTTACCGTAACAATGAATTACCTATCCTAAAGAAAATTAAAGCTTTAATTGATACTGATAGCGACCTTCCTAATTTTTCATTGACGACACTTCAGAGGTTTCTTATAGATATTGGCTTTAAATTCATTCGACGGAAGCGTAACTCTTTGCTTCTAGACAGAGATGATATTATTGCGTGGCGACATCGCTACTTAAGAGCTATTAAGAAGCACAGAGAGAGCAACAGGAATATTGTTTTCACAGACGAAACCTGGTGCAATTCCGGACACACAACTTCAAAATCGTGGATGGACACAACAATTGCATCATCCTCACAAGCAAGGCGAGAAGGCCTAACTACAGGAAATAAGCTTCCCTCTGGAAAGGGCGGGCGCGTCATTCTCGTCCACGCAGGTAATGAAAATGGTTTCATACCAGGTGCAGAGCTTATTTTTCATGGGAAAAAAGATGATGACTATCACGATGAAATGGATGGAAAAATGTATGAAAAATATTTCTGAGAGAAGCTGCTTACAAATATACCATCAAACAGTGTCATAGTTCTAGACAATGCATCCATTCATTCTACGATCAAAGAGAGCATTCCAACCAAGAGTAGTACCAAGATTATTATTCAATCCTGGCTCACCAGTAAAGGTATTTCTTGGGAAGAAACCATGAATAAGATGGAGCTTGTAGAGATTTTGGACAAAGTACGAGGCAATTATGAGCGTAAATATATTATTGACGAGATCGCTAAAAGTGCTGGATATGAAGTTCTACGACTGCCACCTTATCACTGTGAGCTTAATCCCATCGAAGGAATTTGGAGTCAAATTAAAATATTTGTTGCTCAAGAAAACAATACATTTAAACTTAATGATGTTCATCGCCTACTAGAAGAAGGAGTGAGAAATATCATAAAAGAACACTGGCGAAATCATGTTCATCATGTAATGGAAGTAGAAGCAACAATGTGGGACGTAGACGGGCTTATAGAAAAACTGCATGACAGTGTCGTGATAAATTTTAAGGACAGCTCCTCTAGCTCTGAAGATGATGATAGTGATGCTGATCTAGGAGTGGTAATGTTACCTGATTAAGAACAAGTAAGAATGTAATGTAGAGCATTTATTATAAAATGCATGTTGTAATATATTTGTTTGTATATTAATTATGAGGAAAAAAGCTTTATACATAAAATATATTAAGCATAATTACGGAGGGAATAGAGAAACGTTAATAAACTTCAATCTTGAAAAAATTACGATTGTGGAAAGAGTTAATGTTTCTAGAAAAGGCTGTACACCGATAGGAAATGCTTTTGCCTGTCAATTGAACCCCCCAACCACCTTATGCCGCATTGTTTACAATGAGGGATTTCCAAGTAAACCCTCCCCCCTCACATTCCAACAACGGAAAGCTAGAAAATTTGGCAACCGGTAACAGAGAGAGAGCGAAGATAAATCTTTTCTCCATAAGACATGCAGTTCCCTCAGCTATGAAATTAGGTGTAGTTGGCCTGGGCTCTGTCCTTTAGGAGAGAGGGGGGTTGTTAGTTTCCCCCGCGGTTGCTACGTAAAAACAGGTAACATAAAGTAAATTTGTTTCCCTAAAAACAGGTAACATAAAGTGAATTTGTTTCCCTAAAAACAGGTAACATAAAGTGAATTTGTTTCCGTAAAAACAGGTAACATAAAGTGAATTTGTTTCCGTAAAAACAGGTAACATAAAAGTGATTTGTTTCCGTAAAAACAGATAACATAAAAGTGAATTTGTTTCCGTAAAAACAGGTAACATAAAGTGAATTTGTTTCCGTAAAAACAGGTAACATAAAAGTGAATTTGTTTCCGTAAAAACAGGTAACATAAAAGTGATTTGTTTCCGTAAAAACAGGTAACATAAAAGTGAATTTGTTTCCGTGAAAACGGGTAATATAAAGTGAATTTGTTTCCGTAAAAACAGGTAACATAAAGTGAATTTGTTTCTTTAAGCAAAGGTAATGAACAATTAGTGATAGCAACCTAATCTACTCTACAAATGTAAAGCTATATTCGATATATCCTTAAGATGACCGGCCGGTCTAGGTGAACAATGTATTTAGGATGTAAACAATGTATTTAGGATGTAAACACAATGTATTTAGAATGTGAACAATGTATTTAGGATGTAAACAATGTCTTTAGGATGTAAACAATGTCTTTAGGATGTAAACAATGTATTTAGGATGTAAACAATGTAGTTAGGAGAAGCTGTATAGTTATTTAGTTTATTTATATTCCTAAAATTCATTTAGGGGTCATTCTCTGTAAACAAAGTATTTAAGATGTTCCATATAATTTCTATGTTTAAAAGGTTAATTCTAGCTTTAGTCTTAACATACCTTATTATATTTAGGAGGTTAATTTAAGTTCATTTGGAGTGTGCAGAATAAATATGTTTAACCTCCATGGATAACGCTAACTTCACAGTTTATGTATTGTTTATCTTGTATATGGGGTTTGACTCAAAAATAGGGGAGGTGTGTGTGGCGTGCGCATTGGGTGGCGGGCTCTGCAAACTGTAGCGCTTGGGTCGGGGTCGGCTCAGAGTGGGCTGACACGACGTGAGAGGTCATGATTAACTGGCCTGACTTGAAAGAGTCAACACCTCTCTCTACGAATGGCTAGTCTAGATTGGGAGTCGTTGAACAATGCGCACGCTCACGAGTCGAAGGAAGCCTCTTTTGTGTTGTATATTCTATAAATAAATTATACAAGTATCTTTCCATCCACGGCTTGATTATTACTTCTAATTAAGATCCTCAGACAAACGGACCCGAGCAAAGCACAATGATTAGGAGGATGAGGATGAAAATAATGATGATGATGAAGAGGAAGATGTGAATGAGGATGATGATGATGAGGATGATGAGGATAATGATGATGATGAAGATGATGATGATGATAAGGACAAGGATGATGATGAGGATGATGAGAATGAGGATGAGGATGATGAAGATAATGATGAGGATGAGGATGTTGAGGAACTTAATGAAGATGATGAGGAGGAGGATCATGAGGTTGATAATGATAATGATGATGTTGACGATGAAGATGAGGATGATGAGGATGATGTGGATGATGAGGATGATGAGGATGATAATGATGATGAAGATGAAGATGATGAGAGTGAAGATGATGATGATGAGGATGATGATAACGATGATGATGAGGATGATGATAACGATGATGATGAGGATGATGATAACGATGATCATGTTGATGATGAGGATGAGGATGAGGATTGAACCGTCCTAATGGGGGGGAGGCTCAAACTACAAGAAAGGTACATACAAAAAAGGGGGGACATCAGGAGTGAATGCAAGGAGTTCTGTCCTTTCAAGGTTTAAAGACAACATTCAAATCATCAGATCTCGCAACTCCCACCTGTCGCAGAGTAAAACATATGGATAGTCCATCTCAAGAGAAGCTAAGTTAGAGTTGCCAGAAAATAATTTAGATCTTACATTATAATACGAATGAAGCCGGAGCTTCTCCTATTCCTAGTACGGTTAAGGCCCAATTGTCTCGATAGTAGGCTCAGATGCCCGTATAAATACAATCTGCCACAGAGGGGGAAAAGAAGGGAGACATTGTGGGGGAAAACATTTAGGATCGCCAGGGAACATATTGCGCATGCCTAAAACGAACTTCGGGGAAGTTCGTGGCCGGTCGGGAATCTTCCCGATGTGGATATCCGCATTGCGTCAGTCAGTCCACTTTACGGGCGTCGCCGATTTGCGCCCCATTCTTCAAGTTAGTATTAGTTTTGTTTCGGTCACGCGAAGTTACGTCCGACTTGTGTCTATCTTGCATGGAGCCTCGGGCAGCGGGCAAACTGGGTAAGTCAGCGCCTTGTTGTTGTTTAGAGTCTATGGTACACCATCCGATGCTACAGGATGATGATGAGGATGATGATGATAATGATGATGAATGATTATAAAGATGATGAGGAGGAGGAGGATGACGAGGAGGATGATGAGGATGATGAGGATGATGAGGATGAGGAGGATGAATAGGAGGATGTTGAGGATGAGGAGGAAGGGGTTAATGATGAGGAGGAGGAAGGGGATAATGATGATGATAAGGAGGAGGATGAAGATGATGAGGATGATAATGAAGAGGAGGATGTGGAGGAGGAGGAAGAAGCGGATGAGGAGGATGAGGAGGATGATGAGGAAGAAGATGATGAGGAGGATGATATGGAAGAGGATGAGGAGGATGAGGAGGATGAGGAGGATGATGATGATTTTAAGGATGATTATTTTGATGCTGATGATGATAAGGATGATGATGAGGGTGATGAGGTTGATTATGATAATGATAATGATGAAGATGAGGATGTAGATGATGATGATGAGGTTGATGATGAGGATGAGGATGAGGATGATGAGGAGGAAAATGTTGAGGATGAGGATGGTGCTGTGGATGAGGAGGAGGAGGAGGAGGATGAGAATGATGATAAGGATTAGGATGAGGATGAGGATGATGATGTTGATGATGATGAGGGTGATGAGAATGAGCAGAAGGAGGAGGATGAGAATGATGATGAGGATGATGATGATAAGGATGATGATGAGAATGATGAGAATGATGATGATTATGAGGATGAGGAGGAGGAGGATGTTGAGGATGATGATAAGGACGAGGATGAGAAGGAGGATGAGGAGGAAGAGAAGGAGAAGGATAATGATAAGGATGATTAGGAGGATGAGGAGGATGATTATGAGGATGATGAGAATGATGAGAATGATGAGGATGTAGATGAGGATGATGAGGAGGAGGATGAATATGAGGATGAAGAGGAGGAGGATTATGATGAGGATGATGATGATAATGAGGTTGATAATGATAATGAGTTAGTTGAGGATGAAGAGGAGGAGGATGCAGATGAGGATGATGAGGATGAGGATGAGAAGGAGGATGATGATTGATCTTTTCTTTCTTTCATAAGGGTTTTTTATTTATTAATACTTATCATCTATATACATTACTAAACAACAAAATTGAAACAATAATAATTCCCAACCCCTTGGGGTTCTTGAAAATAAAAATATGGCGAAATAATAAAAGTTTTTTCCCTTTGTTTATCCCCAAATAGTGCGCATTTCACTTTTCGAGGGGGGGTTTTTGGACTCCCCCCCACGACACATAGGACCTGGTCGGCCGCTTGGTAGACTTATTTGCCAATCTCCCCTAACTCGGCCCACTGGCCGGCATCGCCCGCTATCTGACCACCCCTCCCAGTCTCACACGACTAGAAGGGGGGTCACGACTCCCCAGATTCGACTCCGAGGTCACCTGCCGACGTCGACGAAGGGATTCACAACGCCGTCCCTGATTCGGCGGTAGGGATGGCCAGGAGCGTCGTAATCGCCGATGCCCCTGACGATCATGTTGGAGCTGGCCTGCGCTCGTGTGAAAAAACGTACCGCCAGCCCGCGGATACGGCTGTCCAGGGATGGGAGGCCTGACATGGTCAGGAGAACGCGGTTTGGGACGCGGGGCGGAGCCCGAGGATCAGACGAAGGAACCGGTGGTATACAGTACGGAAATGATTGTATCTGTATCTGGGTAGATAGGAGAATACGGGAGCGGAATAGAGAAGGATGGACATCACACAGAGCAGAAAAAGTCTGATCTTGTGGCCGTACACCAGCGGACTGGCCGGGCGCAAAAGAGGAGCCAGCTTCAACATGACGCCCCTGGCCCTACCTTCCGCCGAACGCAGGTGCGGGTCCCAGCTGCATTTCGCATCCAGGGTCACCCCCAACCACCGGACTGACGGCGACCACTGGACCGCGGTACCCTCCACACGAAGTGGCTGCAGAGGGCCCGTTCCTCGACGTGTGAATAAAATAGCCTGCGTCTTTTGGGAATGGATGGCGAGGGACCGAGTACGAAGGTAGGCCAACAGTCCCCGCAACGCGAAGGTAAGTTTGGCCCAGACCACCTTAGCGTCCGGGGACTGCGCCAGGATAGCGGTGTCGTCTGCGAACTGGAAGAGCTCCGTTCCGTGCGAGACGGGCATGTCTCGCACGAACAGGGAATACAGGATCGGTGAAAGGCAGGAGCCCTGGGGGACCCCTGCCCGTACCGGTCTGGGAGAGGAGAGGGCTCCCTCGACTCCCACTCTGAAGAAGCGGTCGGCGAGGAAGGACTCGAGGAGGCGGAGGATCGGAGGCGGAATATCCACCCCGGCAAGAGCGGTGAGGAGCCCACGGTGGCTGACACTGTCAAACGCCCCTTTGACGTCCAACACGACGAAGCCCGTCCGGGTCCCGGTGTTGAACGCGCCGGTCACCAGGTCAACGACCTTGGCGACCGCGTGGGTCGTCGACAGGCCCTTCCGAAAGCCGAATTGGTGATCCGGCAGGAGGGGGTTCACCTCCAGCCAGGCCTCCAATCTAGCCAGGATCATTCTCTCCGCCACCTTGCCGACGCAAGAAAGGAGGGAGATGGGTCTGTAGGATGCCGGGTAGGCTGGGGGCTTCCCCGGCTTATGGATAGGAACGACATACGCCGCCTTCCACTGGTCCGGAAAGTAGAGCAGTGTCAGGACGGCGTTAAGAATTCGGAGGAGGAGTACGAACGCCTTGCGGGGTAGGTGAGTAAGGAGGAGTGGGGAAACCCGGTCGAGCCCCGGGGCGGACGAGGTTTTGAGCCTCGCCAAGGCCCGGGACAGCTCGCGGGGGGTGACCAGTCGAATGTCGGGGTAGGGTGGGGCTCCCTCGACTGGGGGGAGGAAGGGGTGCTCTAACCCAGGAGGCTCCGGATCTCTCGCCGGCGATCCCGGTCGTCGCGCGAAGCTGGCCTCAAACGCCACCGCCAAGGCCTCCGCTCGGTCCGAGGCGGCGGACGCCAAACCGCCCGCCACGCGCAACTCGGGGATAAGATCGGGCCTGCGGCGCATCCCCTTCAGATGGCGCCACAGGGAGAGATCCTCGGTATCTAGGTCTTGGAGCCTCCTGCGTTGAGCCTCCGCCCTCCACCGACGGAGTAGCCGCCAGCAGCGGGAGCGGAGGACTCTGTAGATCTCCCTGGCTCGAAGGATGTGAGACCGCTGCCACAGGGCTCGCGCCCTGTCGCGGAGCCGCATCTCATCTAGGATGAAGGGGGGTAACGGTGGGCCCAAGAGAGGGGGTCGCCTTGCGGGGATGGATGATGTGGCGGCCGAGAGTAAGGTCGACGCGAAGAGGTGGGCCTGGCGGTCCAACTCCGCGACGTCGGGGATGGGTGCGGCGGGAAAGATCGCGCGGGCCAACCTGTCCTGGAATCTAGGCCAGTCCGCGCGTCTGTAGTTGAATCGGGGAGGCGTGTCGACGGGCAGCGGAAGAAAATGCAGGTCACATGTCACCGGGTTGTGGTCAGATGACTGGGACAGGTGAGTGACCAGAGGGAGGAGAAAGGGTCTCCTCGTGGTCAGGATGAGGTCCAGGAAGCTGGGGAGGTGCCGGGGGTGTTCGGGAAGATAGGACGGTAGGTGGGGGCGGTGGATGAAGAGGCCGTGCCCGTCCGCAAACCGGCGGAGGACGGTCCCCCTGCGGTTAACGCCAGCACAACCCCAAGAAGTGTGTCTGGCGTTAAAGTCTCCCGCCAGCACAACGCTGGCGTCGAGACCTCGCAAGACCGCCCAGTCCGCCACGGACGGGAGGACCCCGGGAAGGCCGTAGACTGTCGCGATCGTGATCGAGTACGCGGCACCCAGCAGCCTCACCGCCACGACCTCCAGGGACGCGAATCCCGGGACGGCCGCGCGGTGGTGCTGCAGAGTCTCCCGTACTAGCAGGGCCACGCCCCCCCCCCTCCGGTGACCTCCTCGGTCCGCCCGGTGGCAGAGGAACCCGGGTACCTGGAAGACGGAAGCCTCCGTGAACCACGTCTCGGTAAGGAAGGCGATGTCGACGGCGTGGTCGGACATCAACAGGAGGAGTTCAGGGACTTTGTGAGTAAGTGACCTGCAATTCCAGAGAAGGATGCGGAGTGGGGCGATCAGAAGAGGTTAGAGAGAGCCTCGAAAAGGATCTCGAACCGCTTCGACCAGTCAGGGGTGGCGACGAAGGCGGCAAGGCGTTCCTTTAGGTAGGGAAGCCGGGAACAGATGTTGAGGGGGCGAAGAAGATCCCAGATCTCGGATAGCCCTTTGAAGAAGGACCGAAAGTCCGAGGTCTGGTCGGAGTGGGCTGAAGGACGCGCGGACCCCGCGTGGGCACGAGGGGGTTGCGGGCCCGCGGGCGGGGCGGTAGGAAGCGACCGCGCGCTTCCGGGCAACCCCGGAAACGCCCAGGCGTTAGTGAGAGGAGGTGGGGCGGGTTGTCCGAGACGACCAGAGGGTTGGGCCGACGGGCGAGCTTGGCCGGTCGCCGCCGAGCGCTGACGCGACTCGACGAACCTGCGCCTATGCGCACAAATACCGGCGTTTGCGGGGTGGGCTTCCCCACAGTTGGCACAACGCGCCGGATCTGTGCGAGGGCGCTCGCATGCGGAGGACGCGTGAGCCTCACCGCACTTGACGCAGCGCTCCTGACGGAAACACCCGATGGAAGGGTGGCCGAAACCCTGACAGCGGTGGCACTGCTGGGCCACATTCTTTTGCCTGAAGGGTTCCAGGGAAACCTTCATGTGCGAGAGAACGGTCTCCCCGACAATCTCTGGAGCTGCTGGCACCCTACCAGCGTCATAAGAAAGAGCGGGAAAGGCCGCTCTACCTGATCTGGCACGGCAGGCCTCGCCCCCAGGCGGGTCACCCTTCTCACCTGATAGCCCTTATCCATCAGGGCGGCCTGGATGTCTTCGCACGGTGAGGTCACCGGGAGTCCTCGGATGACGAGACGCCCGTCTCGATCTCCGTCGGTGGGGAAAGTGTATGGCTGGTACCCCTGCTGTACCAGCGTCTCCAAGAGAGTGGAGTGGTCGGCCAACGTGTCCACGTAGAACGTTACACGGTTGGTCGACCACTTCAGACGGAGACCCCCAGCGAGTTTCCGGCTCAGTCTGGTGGTGGCCGCGAAGGGGTTGACTTTAAAGTTCCCTTCGCAAACGATTACCGGGACTCGCTCGGTCCTGGTACCAGCGGGCGCGGGCTGGGCTGCGGTGGGCTTGCCGGGGACTCTGGGTACAGCTCCCTTCCCGGTCGACACAGTGGGGCCCTGAGGCGGGGCGGCCCCGGCCTCGGCTGTAGTCGCCTTGGCCATGGGCCCCGCCCCCGAACCCGATGCGCCCCCGGGGGGGTCCACCCGCCCCACGGCAGAGGCCGTCTTCGCGCCGGAGCCGGTAGGGACAGGATCGGCTAGGCGCGAGCGCCTGCCGGGATACACGGGAGGCGCAAACTCACCCGAGTCTTCTGTCTGCAGGTTCCTCAGGGCGTCGAACCTGTTGGGGCGCGGGCCTGGGTCCACGGCCGTCTTCTTGGTAGTCCCCTGGGGTGCCGTGTTGCCCTTGCGCTTCCTCTGGGGGGCGGGTTGGACAGACCAGCCCGGATCCGATGAGGGCGGGGGTCCTCCGTCCCTCGCACCTGGCAGTTGGTCTTGTTGTATGCAGACCTCATCCTCGGGGTCGAAGAGGCTCCACGCCCCTTGATCAGCGTCCTTGTTTGGCCCGGAGGCCGCTTCTCCATCGGCCGATGGTGGCGGTGGTACGGCGGTGATCACCGGGGGTTCCGGTCGGTTGTCCAAGGGGGCCCCTGGCGACTCATCCATCGGGGTGGTGCCTCCTGTCGTCGAACCCTGGTCCCCAAGGGGTTCGGGAAACACTTCAAGGTCGGCAGGAAGAACACCGCCGACAACCACTGGGTCTTGGAGTGTGCCCCGGAGATTCGAAATCGGCTGAGGAGTTCCAGTGGAGTATACATACAGTGG